>OY856411.1:148751938-148754438 GCA_963693085.1 Alisma plantago-aquatica
GTATTAAAGATGAGCCTTATATATATATCATCCAACAGTGTTTGCAATTTCTGCAACTTACCGTTCATTAGAAAATACACATTTTCTTTCATTGGATGATCTATAAATATCAGATTGTGTTGCTTTTTTATACACATCTTATCTAAGAGGTATACATCACATCCATAAGGTTAGATTGTCATTAGGATTTTACAATCATCATTAATGACGATGGGTACACTTAGGTACACAATTGTTTTAGCCTATATATATATACATATATATACATATATATATATATATATATATATATATATATATATATATATATACATATATATATATATGGGTATATCTTCGCTACCCGTTCATCAATTTTTTAATAGGAAGGCATGTATTTGTAATGAGACGGTCCAAATTGTAATAGACATACTCATTTTGTAAATACAGTATGATGTTTGTATTCTCTGTCTGGAAATAGTAGAATATATATTTATTATTGTAACGACGTTGTAATACAAAACGAGTCTTTGTATTACACTTTCGGTCGACTCATTACAAACTTGGTTGTCTAATTACATATATGTGTCATCCCATTACAAAATTGATGCACGGGTAGCGAATCTTAGTTACCTCCACGGATAGCGGAGATATATATATATATATATATATATATATATATATATATATATAGTATGTATTGAATGCCTGCGTGGGTAGCCAAGTTTATTACGCATGCATAGAGTAGTAGTGGCATGATCTATAATAAATTAAAATAAATTACAGTTGCATGGTAGTGGTGGAATCTATTGTAATTATGTAGAATTCATTTACGTATGCATGGAGTAGTGGTGGCACATATTGTAATGAAGAAGAAGTCAATTAGGTATGCATGGAACAAGTTGACATCATTTTTTAATTTGAAAATTTTTACTAGTGCATGGTTATGATGCCACTATTATTAGCTAGACGATAATTAATTATGAGTGCATGCACTATTGGGAAAGATAGTTGCAGGCATTGAGGCATCCATGTTAGGTAAATAAAAAAATGAACGAGGACGAGAGCTTTACTCTAAACACATGTTCACTGTTGACTCATAACTAGGACATGATCACGTAGTTGTCATGTATATAGTTCAAACTACATGTCAGATATAGTGGTTGTGATCAAGCAGCCTAGAACAGATCAGAGCGTACATAATATGGATATAGTATATGATACAGTCAGGTTGCATTACAAGAGGTCATCCTTAGTTACACCTTTTTCATTCTCATTACAATTTATTTATTTGCATTACATAATGTTCCTTCTTATTACAATAAATTTTGTACTACAATTTATTCTCTTATATAGAAAATTTGATAGATCCAAAATGTAATATCGATTGTCATTCTTAATTATAATTTTCTCATTTTCATTACGTATTTTCACTTCAAATTATAAAATATTCCTTCTTATTATAGTTTCTATGTACTGGGGTTCATTCTATACGATAATAAAACTTCATACACCCAGATTGTATTACAAAATGTCATCATTGGCTACAACTTTTTTATTCTCATTACAAATTCTGTATTCTTATTATAAAGTGTTCTTTATTATCACATCTTTTGATGTATAGAGGTTTATTCTCTTAGATAGTAGAATTTGATACATCCATATTGTATTATAAAATGTCATCCTTGGTTACATTTGTTTCCTTTTCATTATAATTAATCTGTTATGATTACAAACCTTTCTTTCTTGTTATGTAATGCCATCTCTCTTTACTTTCCGTTATAAGTCACTATACATTGCCAAATACCACTTGTTTACTTATTGCTATTCTTTATGATTTTTTCCAACACCTTTTGGGTCATCTTTTATATCATCAAACATCTACTTTATTTGTAGTTTTCTCATCCTTATGATAATTTTTCTTTTCTCAAGTCTCCTTACAATATGTTAAGCATGATTGTATTTTCAATTTTAAAAAATATATTGTAATACAATTTTGACTATCACCTTACAATTAGTTTATTTATGTTACAAAATCTCTATGTTGATTACAATTTTCTTTTTCATGTTATAAATTCTCTCTGAATGTTATTGTATGTCAACTCTCCTTACATCATATTTTTGAATGTATGTACATATAGTTATATTTTCAAAATTTATTACGGGTTCCTTTGTGTTACATATTTTAGTTTATCTTATTTATAATATTTCACTATAAGAGTTTTTTTATAGCATGACGGGTGTAATATATTTTTTCTAGAACATTATATTTTAGTTTTTTGTATTACAAAATGTATGCTTTAGTAACAATGTGTTCTTTCATATTAAATTTTTCCTTTGCCCGTTAAAGTTGCTCTTTACTAGTTACAGTTGCTCTTTGCTATTTACTTTGTTTCAGATTATCTTTTCTCATTACATAATATTTATTTTTATTATAATCTGTTCATTTTGTAGGTATATTATTTTTAAGGGCATCTATATTTATGCAAATATGATTGAAAATACAACAACGGCGTGAACC
>OY856411.1:149436938-149696938 GCA_963693085.1 Alisma plantago-aquatica
CTGCATGTACTCGGGTATACATTCCTGCTTTAGAGATTGTAAAGACCTGGATAGGAAATACATTATGTATGAAGGACTTAGGTGAAGCATCCCACATCTTAGGTATCAAGATCTATAGAGATAGATCTAGAAGGCTTCTTGGGCTAATTTAGAGCACATACATTGACAAAGTGTTGAAGAGGTTCAACATGGAGAACTCAAATAGAGGAAACATGCCCATGTCTCATGGTGTAACTATCTCTAGAGCTAAATATCCCAATTCTGGTGAACAAAGGGAGCTCATGACTAAGATTCCATATGCATCAGCAATTGGATCTATCATGTACACAATGTTATGTACTTGTCCAGATGCCTTGTATGCCTTGAGCATGATGAGCAACTATTAGTCTGATCATGGTGAAGCTCACTGGACTATTGTGAAGAACATCCTTAAGTACTTGAGAAGAACTAAAGATCAATTTCTTGTCTACAGTGGTGAGAAAGAGTTGGTGGTAAAAGGTTACACCAATGCAAGCTTCCAAATTGACAAAGATGACTACATATTGTAGTTTGGATTTGTGTTTTGCCTAAAAATGGAGTTGTAATCTAGAAGAGTTCCAAGTAAGAGACAGTTGTTGATTCTACAATAGAGGTTGAGTATATTGTTGCATCGAATGCAGAAAAGGAGGCTATTTGGATCAACAAGTTCATCTCAGAACATGAGGTGGTTCCAAGCATCAATGATGCAATTGAGCTATATTGTGACAACAATGGAGCTATCGCACAAGCTAAGGAACCCAAATCGCATCAGCATTCCAAGCACATATAAAGGCGGTTATATATCATACAAGAGATCACACAGTGAGGAGATGTGAAGATTTTTATAGTTTCAATAGAGAGAAATGTTGATGACCCCATAACAAAAGCACTTTTGCAGCAAAAACATGAAGGTCATGTTGGATAACTTGGGATTAAGTTCATGGGTGATTGGCTCTAAGTACAAGTGGGAGTCTGTTAGTATGTATGCCCAGAGAGACAATCATATGATAAAGGCAATCTTCCAATTTATTCTATTTTATTCTATTATGAGATAATGCTATTACATAATAAATGTCTAAAAAATTAGTATCATTCAATGATATATGTCTTCATGATGAGGACCTAAACATTGAGATCATACATATGTTAAGAGTATATGCATTCTTGTTATGTCCCTGATCGGTTGATATTTTTGTAGGCTAATAGACATCAATAACACATAAGACCGCAATGTGTGTTTGTTGATGATATAATCTCATTAGTCATTATATCTGATATCAAACCAAACACATAGATAATTGTTTGAGAACATTGTATCAGATAGACCCACCTTGAAAGTAATGCATGGAAACCTTGATTGGTAGTCGGAAACATCTCTCATATTTATGGTAGTGATTGTGGTTATTAGACATAAAATAACTACACTCATCACATGTCATTCAATGTACTTTAACATCATCCACCTTGACCTTGAATAAGGGTTTCCATAAAGGTGGTGTTGGGGTGCATTGTGACACATGGGGATGACTGTGAGTGATATACATGGAATTTGTCCCTCCTACATGAGCATGATATTCTGACCACTAGATAAGTGATACTAAGAAATCCATAGTCATGCTCATGTGAGTGAATATGTGATATTGACCTTACATATATCTCAGGCAGTCTGTTCTAGTTCAAGGAGCATGATTTGAACGTTGAAGAGGATGATGATTCCATGTCTCAACTTCAATCTAGATATCAGTGACAAAGGAACTATACGATCATTGTAACACCAATCACAGAATGTAGGTTGAAATTATTCTCTAACCTTCCAATTACTTAGGTAGCAATGATGTCTTGCTAGATACCACCCATTGATGTCATAAATTAGTCATGGACATTCACTGCCAGCATAACTTGTAACCTATATGGTCACACACATAGGATACACCTGGAATAGGATTTTATTCATGAACGATGTTTAACTTGATTATTAAAGTTTTAGGCATTCAACTTAAACAACAATGATTTGAAATTGACTAACTAGACTGTGAACTGACTGGTTCAAGTATTGAACCAATTGATTCAAATGTCAGATCAATTTGAATCCACATTGGCAATCACAACTCTAAAATGATAAGTTCAACAAGTGAACTGATCATCACATATCTTTTAACCGACCGGTTCAGGATGTGAACTGACTGTTTGGTTGCTCAATTTGATTGGATCAAGGATTGATGTCGATGTCATGTTGTGCATTAATAGAATATTAATTTCCAATACAATTGTGAATAGGAAACATAGTGAACCAAGTAGTTCGAGTGTTGAACTGATCATCTCATGTGTGAACCGATCAGTTCACTAGTGAGCCGACCAATTCATCATTCCTAGGTTCTAGAAAATTCATGAAATTCTATCCCTTTGACTCCCTCTCAGACTAGAACTCCTGACCCTAACCCTCTTATAAATAGATGGGTAGTTGAGGCTTTCAAGAGACACAACAATAAGCTGTGATAACTGTTGTCTTCTCATGTCTGTAGTAACATGAGAACTTAAGCAATTTCCACCCGTCAAAGGAATGAACAACAAGGGAGAGACAATTGGGAGAGAAAGTCGATGCTACCATGTTGACCAGAAGGGACAACACCTTCTGTCCGTTCATCTAGAATGTCAAGACTTCTTAGGGGTCAAGGAGGTTATTGCCACTAGCTAGGAGGATGAAGTCAACCACCGTCTGTGATGATCAACTAGGAGGCTAATGCAGACTTCGTCTATGTGCAACTTGAAGAAAGGAGCACAGTGTATCTAGGGATAGTCGTTGCACTTGCTCCAGGACCAGGTATATCTTCCCATTACATACTTGTTGACATGATCTACTATTCAAGGGAAATATGGCAGTAATTTTTTTGTTTTGGCTGTCATATCTCGTGCCATATTTCCATACATGTTGGCATGAATGAGAAAAGAGTGTGTAATGTTAATAAGTGATTATTTTTAGAATTAGAAATGCCATTTTTGGTCGAGAGTATGCGCATGAGTATTGATGAATCATCCCTACATCACGAAAAAAATAGACAACAACCTTTTGGGTATATTCGAGGGCATGTAGGTTAGAAGAATCTTAATAGGCATTGAAAATTAAATTCAAATCGACTTGTAAAACTCATGAATTATTGAAAACCTTTATCATGATTTTGATGTAAGAAAAGCCATGTCATTCTAGAAAAATCATCGGAAAATATAATAACATATCTATAGTCATTGTAACTAGTAGTCCTGAATGGACCACACACTTCAATATGAGCTAAATCAAACATACAAGGTGACTATTTTGAAAGGGAACACAATGGTGTTTCCCTAGATGAAAGGTAATTTAAGGAATGGAAGAACATGAAGATAAAGAACTATCTAATAGTTTAAGCTTGTCTAAAGGTAAATGACCCCAACGTAGATGTAGTAGAAGTGGTGTGAAGGTAAGAAGGGCTCATGGTAGGCTAGAGGGTGGGGATGAGAAGTAGTAGAGATCAGTAGAGCATACTCCCTACCAAATCATCATCAAATTCCTTCAATCCTATAAAATAAAACTAGATGGACCAAAAGTTATTAAAGATTGGAGAAAATCAACAATTTTCATTACTGACATTAAATTGTATGGAATGTTTTTGAACAAAGTGGACAACAATCAACTTAATTTTAGAAGAGATATGATCAATCCACATTGAGTTACTCATATAATTGATCCATTCTCTATAACGATATAGGATTGAGGGATAAGTGAATTGGATGTGGTTAGAAGTTGGGTCATACTGGTCATAGTGTGACACACATGAATCCGTAATCAAGTTCAAACTAGAGCAAGCATTAACACCCCAATGTTACCTTGAGAATTAATGTCTATGATGGCAGAAGAACCACTAGTAGGTAAATCCCCAATTTTCCAATCACAAGAGGCATATGAGATCATGCTATTGTGTAGGGGAAAATCCATATAATATTGGACAACTTGATGAAGGATTTCATACTCCTCATGGGATAATGAGATATGAGAATTGAGAATATGCTTGTGGTGAAGTAGGTGCACAATGAGTTATCGGGATAGGTACTTGGCCAATGTGGGTAGGTGCATGAGCAACATGGGCAAAGCCCCTTCCATGTACTCTCCCATAATATGATGCATATCCATGCTTCGAGTGGTAGACATTTTTAGTGTGGCCCATCTTTCCACAATAAGTGCACTTTGGGCATTGGCCTCATCCACGAATACATCCTCAGGCCACCGTAACCATTGTTGAGGGAAGTTCAAATTTAGATGTAGGATAGATGTGAGGAGAAAACATTTCAGACTAGGCCAGGCATGAAAGTTCCTGGTCCATGGATGGAAGGGTCACACTAGTTAGGAGTACCTATCAAATAGTAGTGAAATAAGGATGAAGCTTATTGAGGAAGCACCCAATGAGGAGAGTTTCACTCTCTTTAGTGACCTTAGTAGAGGTCTTCAAGGAGAAAAAATTTAGTTGGTTGGACAATGTCTTCATTGTATCATAGTATTTGGATACTGGTCAATGCCCTTATTATTTAGAGAATATTTTGTCTATGGCATATTAGATGTGCAAGAAGTTGTCCTCATGAGTGAAAAACTACTTCATTTCATCCCACATTGTTTTGGTGCACTTGTTGCACATTTACTTGACTTTAGTCTCAGGATCCATGTACCCCTAGATCCAAAAGAGAACATGGTTGTTGCTTATAATCCAGGAGGCATATGGTATAGTAGGGGCATCCTCAGTGACAAATTTGAGTTTACACTGTGATTTTAGAAACATCAAAGAAACATTCACTCAAAGATAAAAATTGTCAGTGTTGAATTTAACGGCAGATATGTGTGGCATATCATTGTAAACAACAATCATCTTAGCAGCATCACCCATTATGAGGTGAGAAAGATATTAGATAATAGTACAATACAAATGCAATGGAAAGTATTGAAATGTAGCACGATACAAACAAGAAGTAAAGGTACCAGAACGTAGCATGAAGAAAAAGAGAACAAATCAAAATACTACCGGAATGAAAAATCAATAGAAGGTCGATTCATACTACCAGAATGGAACTAGGTACGAAGAATACAATACTATCAAAATGAAACTATGTATAAAGAAGAGTGGAACTAGCGGAATGGTTCTCGATAGATAAATAAAAAGTGCTACCAGATTAATGACACGGTTGGATAAAGAACAAACAAATTCCCCAATTATTAAGAAAAGCAATTAGCCATATGTTTTAGGGGGACCATAGGAAGAGGAAAAAAGTAAATTATTCCCACTTTTAATTTTGGTGCTTTATAAATCAGAACGGGGTCTTTTGAAACTACTCTTTTATATGCATGTCTTAACTTTTATGAACTAGAATATAAGCAAGAAGATAAACAAGATAGGAGAAAGCCTTCTGAATCATCATACAAGAAATGACCATGCCCTACAGTGGCGTAGACTGGTGCCAACATTGACCGAAGGCTAGCTCGTATTAGTCGCGCATTTGGACACCGAGTAGGTGTCCTGGGGATGACTGCCATGGGTTGGGAGGAGGGCAAAGGGAGAAGGTAAGAGGGTGGTTGTGGCGGATAGAGGAGGGGATGAGGCGGTGACAACAAGTGGTGGTGGTGAGGAGGGGCGGTGACCGTCATGTGGGAGAATGATGGGGGAGAGAAAAGAGTAGGGTTAGAACCATGTTTCTAGTATCATGTAAAATATATTTCTTTTAGAATAACAAATAAGAGTACTGGGTCTCCTATATATAGGAGTCAAGGAGTATATTGGGTAAATAGAAACAAGAAAAATATCATGGACCTAAGACCAACTAATCAAATAAATAAAAAATAATGATAATGGATGTTGTTCGAAATGGAAGGTGGATGCGGGTAACCTCTTTTTTCTATCCCTAAATAAAAGTAATTAGATTGAATCTATATTGCACTTAGAAGTAATTAGATTTTCCAAAAAATCTCTTCATCTATCAAGATTCTCATGGACTACCATTGATAGTATTTGCATGCCTAATTGTTTCCCTCGACCAAAATTTAAACTGTTAAGAATCCAAATGATGAGTGAAAGGAAGCTTTATTAGGAATTTTCATTGACCAATATTTCAAGTGAGAAAATTAGGTGAAGGAACTTTAAATGGTTGTTTTTGTGCTTTGACTGAGTTTTGGAAACAAAATTGAGTTACAAAACTATAGTTTAAAAGTGGAATATAGAACTTTATTAGGGTATCTAGGAGAAAAATATATTTTATACCCCTCAATAATGTCTAGATTGTGTTTAAATAATTATAACTTCTATAGGCAACCGTCACCTTTAAATAGAACCCATTGGGCTTAATCCCATGGTAGCAATATGCCTATGTTATACTGAGAATTTGATTCAAGAAGACCCATCCACTCCCACGAGCATAATCAGTAGCTACATGTATAATATTTTTAATAATATATTTATAAAAGAGATAGACATAAAATGTATATAGCATGAGGCTTTTATTTCTTTATCTTTAAATCTCTCTCTCACTAGAAGTTTGGTTTGTTTTATTAAAAAAGATGGGTAGATAGGAAGGTGATCCTTAACAAAATATGGTACCCCTTGGCAAATAAAGGTCTCTTGGAAAAGAAGAGCTGGAGGAAGGTGGCCCATACTAAAGGAAGTCAAACATTGGTGGTGAAAGCTTCTTCTTGTTGAAGATGAAGTCAAAGGAGGAACCTTGTTGGTTATGAGTGGGTAAGGCCTTTGGTAATGGTGTAATATCGTTGGATAAGGATAAATAAGTTCTGATAGGGCTAGTGAGTCCCTTTTTTTGGAAAAGGGAACCTAGTTTATACTTTGATATAGAAAAAGGTGTTGTTTGTGTCACTTTTATAATGGAGTATAAGGAGTGACTCAAGGTTGAAGATCCTATAGGTTGGTGTGTCTAGGTTCTACATCCTTTGAGATGGAGCCACTATAAATATAGCCTTTACTTGTGAATGGTTAAATATCTCTCTCTTGATTATAATACTTGTGATTTTATTGTTAAAATACATTGAAAGTCTAATGATTTTTTTTTAAGTAGTTTTGTCTCAATTCACCACCCACCTATTGAGCCCATGGGTCCAACAATTGGTATGAGACCAAGTATTATGAAGCAATACTTCTGCACATAAGAGAAGATGAGTGATAATCTAGAGATGTTGAAAATAGTTCATCTTCCATACAAGAAACCCGACAGAGATCTAAAAGGATGGGATGCAACTACATTGAATAAAAAAACCTTGAATGCCAAATTCATAACTATTCCACACTCACTACCATTAAATTCAAAAATATATTATCTACTCAAATATTATCTAGATGATTAATTGAAATTTAATAGTGTTGAGATTGAGAGTTAATAAGAGAATTTAGGTAGTGGTTTTTCTCCTGATTGGTGCAACCTTAGTGCTTGTCGTTGGTAGTGGTTTTTCTCGTCCTTTTTTGTGGGACGTTGTGTTGTTAGGTAGGTGTTGTTTCCTTAGTGAGTTATAAGTTCTATGTTGTCGTGTGGTTTGTGTCCTCCTTTCATGTTAGGTCTTTTTCTGTTTCTTTGTTATATGGCAGCAAGTGTGAAGGTGATCACTTCTTCGGTCACTGGTTTGGAGCATATACTTTATATCAGATATAATCTCAGGTTGAAGGAATCTCTCATAAAAAGCTATTTTGGTCAGCGATATAGAAGAGAGATCAATACATCATTGTTCTTATCACGTTCCGATATGAGTTTCTGGTTATTGTATTTGCTCTTTACTTTTTTTGTGTTCGGTTGGTGTATCTCCCTTTACATGTAGATTCTGTATGGCTTTAATGTAATGAATGTTGTGTCTTTCAAAAAATAATAAGAGAATTTAATATAAAATTTTACCAATAGTGTTGAGATTGAGAACTAATAAGAGAATTTAATATAGAATTTTACTAACTTGATTGAGTGAGTATTGTCTAATTTTATTGCCCTAGATACAAAATTATTCCCAACGATGCTATCCTATTGGTTTTTTTTGCCCTCATGCTCTTTATTTCATGTAACATTGTTTAATATACCTACCACTTGGGAAGACCCAAGATCCAATATAGAAAAATGTCAAATTTCATGAAGACCAAAGGATTTTTGTGCTGAAATAGAGGATTACACATTATGTCCCTAGGAAACATAACATGTTCCTGATCATTACCAAGAAAAAACACTATAGATAGTACATGGGGTAAAATAAATTACTATGTTGTTTTAATGATTCCATGTGATTTATTGACCTATAGAGTACACAACTCAATTTCCAATTACATATCGTATAACTTCTAGAGTTTCTCATGGAAGTGTTATTGATCACTAAAATACATAACATAAAAGTATACACATCATATAATTGTGTTACAGTGGAATTATAGAGAATTGACACATTTCTATCTTATAAATAGACTTGAACCACATCCAAGGGAAGAATTAAAGTCATATTAGGTCAAAAAAGAAAGAAATTGTGCACTAAGAGAGAGGATGAAAAATTACACTCTAACATAGATTTAGAAGAGAAGTGGGAGTGAGTATTCTATGCCAACACCCCATCCTTTGTGCCTCCCTCAATGGGTTGAAGATCTAGGTCATGTACTTATCATGAAAGAAGGATCGATGATGTCTAGCTGACACCCTTTTATCGATGACTTAGTTTTCCATTGGTTTCCTATTCCACTTTCTTCCTTATCATGCATGTACATTATCCTTTATCTATCCTAGAATGTATTCAATGGTTGAACACATCTTTTTCCTTCGATATTCCTTCATGATCAAGTAGTAACTTTTCTTGGGCATGTGAGAGTAGCCTCTTCTCCACCCGATTTGTTCATATTACATTATTTACTTCATGGAAATAAGTAGTGTTTCTAATTTTTATCCATTAGCATTTTCTATGTACCACATACATGACATGTTGTAAATCTACTACTTATTGTTTCTAATGATTATGAAGATAAGATATGATACATCAATAAGGAAATGCATGTTCATTTCTTGTCAATGTCTACTATATCACCTTTTGTGAATGGTGTTATGAATAAGAGCTAACGAATATGAGGTGATATCTTCAAGACTAAGAGAAAGATCAAAGAAACTTATATAAGATCCTCACTAAGAGGATCCTCGGAGAAAACTAAGAGACACTTCAATGCATGAGAGAAGAGGCAATTTTGTGCATATAAGATCCTCACTAGCAGGGTGCTCGAACCAAACTAAGAGACACTTTAGTGCATAAGAGAAGAGGCACGTCGGTGCATGAGAGAAGAGGCACGTCGGTGCATGAGAGAAGAGGCACTGAAGTGCAACCTGAGGATTCTTATATAGGTCAAGATAAACAAAATGTTCTAAAAGTAAATGTATTATTTATTCAATGTTTAATGTTTAATTTTTTTTATTTACATGTTATTCTTAAGATCTAATATGTTCAATTCCACTTACAAATTGTTTGATGCACGGTTGGGGGCATGATGCCCACACATAAGGAGAAAACATAGAAGGATAGAACCATCTAACATTCAATAACTAGTTCAAGATCTTCAAAATAAAAGGCCTAGTGGACCTAGCTTAGATTTCTTTTCCTACTTGAGAGTAACATATTATGTTTTGTGTTGAATCTTTAAGAATGAAAAAATGTTATCTTTTTCCTATGATGGTTATATAAACTTTATTTTTATGCAATAAATATCATTATTAAGACACCCCCCTTGAAGTGAATTCAAATGTATCCACACTATGTTATGAATTTTTTACAAGTGGGGTGTTATCATTTATGGTATAAGAACAATAAACATAGTTGGCCACCATGATTTTCTCATAATCTCATCTACGTTATGTATGCTTTCACATATGACACTTCAGAAGAGAAGTTTAAATGAAAAGATACCCATGGATGAGGAATAAGATGATTCTCTCAACATAGGTAACCATCAAGAATATGCATGTCAAGATGTTCCCATGGTTCCCCTTAATGTCATGATCATGTCCATTTCTACTACCATAGGAAGAGGAGAATAGCAGGAAGGAGACCCTAGGTTGAACCCACAACTATCCCTAGTTGACTTCTTCAGGATCAATCCTTACTCCTATGATGGAGAAGAAGAGTTGGAAATGGTGGTAAAATTTGATAGATGGCTACAAAGCATGCAAAATTGTTTCTATGATCTAGATTTTCCTACCGCTCCAGGTTTGTTTCAAGACTCACATGCACAAGGGTGAATACTAGGACTTGGTGGGAGAACCCGCTAGTATCTTGTGAAGTCAATGCTACTCCACTTATATGGGAAGAATTATAACAAGCTTTTATAGACCATTACATATCTAAGGCTATGATTGAGAAGAAAGAAGAGGAGTTTCTCAACCTTAGATAGTCTGGAGACACCACAATCACATACCATCCCATGAAGTTTAGAATCTTGTTGAAGTATGATCATGGTTATGATGAATAATGCAAAGCAAATAAATTTATTAGGGGTATCAAGTCATACCTTTGGTTGGCGTTGTTTGGAAAAGGGCACTCCACACTACAAGGTTCTCTAGATGCTACTATAAAATCAGAAGTTCACCCCAGAAAAACATGGAATAAGGACAAACACTCCCACAACAACTCCAATCATCATAATGATGAATGGCCAACATATATTGTTGTAAACGAACCTGCAAAGACTCAATGTGCCAAGTATTCCAAGTACCATATAATAGAATATAGGTTCGGAACCAAAGTATGCTATGCACGTTGTGAAATATGACACATTAGGTCTAATTACCTCAAGTTCCAAAATGGAGGATCTAAATATTGATTAGGAACCTAGAGAGAAGAGACAAGTTAGAATATATAACATGGTTGATGAGGATGATGGTGATAATAATGAGTAAGGTATGGTATAAGTAATCAAATCCCTTTAATATTATAGTTAGTCTCGCCTTATGCATTGGTATGTATAGTACTATCAAATTTCATGATGATCCTAAGATGCTAGACTTTTCATGTTAAGGTAAGGAAAACTCTAAGGTGGGTAGTCTTATTAAATTTTGAGGATGAAATTTAGTAAAGGTCGTTAGAATTGTAACATCCGATGATGTATAACTAATTGAACCTATAAATGTGGTTTTTCTAAATAAATGTTAACTAAGGTGCATAATGTAGAAAGGCCATCAAATAATATTTCTTCTGGAATAATAGAATAAGTAACCAAAACACCTTTTCTTTTTCATATATGAAGTAATGTGTTTCAACTATCTCAAAAAATAATAAAATCTAGTTTCACTTCCTTTCTCTCTCCTACACTTTACGGTCTTTAAAAAGGTAAGGTGAATGGTAAAAGACTTGGATTTCAATCATATGAAATAGATTACTTGAACCATAAGTAGTGATAATACTTTCCTTTTTCATTTAGATAAATGTTAGACTAAAAGATAGATAGCATTATCTTCTCTCTTTTCCTCTCTCCTCCAGTATAGTTTTCCTAAAACTGAATGAAGGATGAATAAGATATAACTTGAAGTGGTAATCAACCCTAATCTCAAAATTAAGTACATAAGGAAAGGTCAATTGACTATATTCTATCTTTTAATATATTTATATCAAGATAATGGAATATATACAATTGACAAATAAAAGATATCAAACCTATATCTAAAATGATGGGAAGGTTGTTGACCCTCCAAATAGCTTCTTGCTCAATTTTAGCATTGTCTAAACTTTATATCATCACCTATATGATTTTCAAGAGCTATTTTTTAAGTGATTTTAATTAGAATAGCCCCAATATCTCAATCTAACATGTTACCATTTTTATGCGCTCTCACGCACATCTCTTTCTCCCCTTCTCTTTTATCGTCTTACCCAATGACTTCCCTTTTATCCCCAATCATGCAGATGTTGTGGATTCATATGACGCTTTGCAAGAGTCTCTTTCACCCAAATCCTATGTCTGGTAGAATCTATAGTGGTTGTAGTTCTCCCGCTTCATGATCTCTCTCCTTGATAAATCCATGTCCGATAAACCTCTCCAATAGCTTCATCTTCCTCTCTAGATGTGATCCAACCCTAACTTGAAGGGCTTCATTACCTAAGACAACCCAAACTCCTAAACACTCCATAAACCTCCCCTATTTTAGACTCTGATGGTAAACCAAACTTCTATAGACCTCAACCTATATAAGAGACTCCCCTCCAAAAAAAAACCTTCCCCTTAAATCATGAATCAAATCTAATCATCCCTTCACCCTATAGCACCCCTACACTCGTCTCCCCTACCCCGCCTATTACTAGATTCAAGAATGACAATGATGGATCAACTCTAACCTTCACCACCTCTAGTAAAGTCATCAGAGAATCAACAACATCCACTGAAAGCTTTGTGGACCTTCAATTTGACCCAATTGAAGGTATATCAATTTCCCCCTTTTCTGCCTCTAATGTATGTTTTGAGATCTTCTCTACAAATTGTGCTCCACTGACTTATATTTCTTCACTATTAGCATTGCCTTCATGCCTCGAGATAGTTTTCATCTCTAATTTTCTTTGAATTTACATGCTCTTTCATATCCTAGTTTTATCCCCTAGACTATCAGGGCGGGAGGAGCTCTATGGAAAATCCAACCACCCCTCTATCTGAGTATAGGTTCTCTAGGATTTACAACGAAGGAGGAAAGTGCCCAACACCTTAGTTTTTCTAGATGTGTGGCAGGTCACGTTTGAGGTCTCTTGACTCTCACTTTGTTATTTCTCACTATTCAGAGAAGAACAATCACAATCATGAATTCATTGTCTTGCCCTTGAGCAATTGGCATGTTTGTCATGATTGAATGGGTTTTCATAGTATTCTTATCCTATTTTTTAGATCATCCACATCTTGAGTTTTGGCAGGTTTTCCCTCTATCATGCATATGGAGAAAAATACAAGTAAGGGCATAATAGTTCTTTTTCCATGCTTTAGTCACATTTTTAGAAAACAAGTTTAAATATTTATCTCATCCATATTGGTTGAATAACAATTTATCTTGGAAAAACATAGTAATTAAAATACATCTTTGTTTAGGTCAAACATATATGGGTTTTATTTAGTTTTTTGATATCCAAAAGATAGACTAGGATTGAAGGCATGTTTTGACTCCGGGTTTCCCTATTTTTTCCATGATCCATGAAACCCTAGAAATTAAAGTGAATATAATTATTGATGGATGACTATTGAATAAACATGGTGATTAGGATTATATAAGGCAAAGAAGAGAAAATAAGATCTTTCTCTAAGAGACGCAAGTAGTATATGCACTTTGAACATAAGTATCGATTCATTGTATTTATGTTTGTATGTACAAGGTACATGAAATGCTATAAAAGTACTACTTATTGTTTCTACTGCTTAAGAAGATAAGAGTTAATAGATCAATAGTGAACTGCATGTTATATTCGTTTCAAAGTCCATTGTATCAATTTCACGAATGATGCTAAGAATAAGAGTTAATTAATAAGAGACAAGAATTTCAAGAATAAGAGAAAGATAAAAGATTACAAATATAAGGTACTCACTAAGAGGCTGCTCTGAGAAAACTGAGAGGCACTTCGGTGCATAAGAGAAGAGGCACTTTGTTGCAACTAGAGGATTCTTATTTAGGTCATGATAAATGAAATTATCTAAAAGTAATGTGTTTTTAGTTTGATATTATATGTTTATAGTTTATTTATAGTTTTCATGTTACTTTTAAGATATAATATGTTCAACCCACTTTCAAATTGTATGATGCATGGATGGTTTTGTGATTCATGCATGTAAGGAGCAATCATAGAAGCACAAAGCCATCTGAAGTTCAATGACTAGTTCAAGATCCTTAGAAGAAAAGACTTGGTGGGGTGCCAACTATACCTAGTTTACATTTAATTTCCTATTTATGAGAAACATATCATATTATTTGATAATTGGAAATGTTATCTTTTTCCTATGAAGGTTATATAAACTCTTTTTTTTCAATGAATATCATGATTTTGATACTCCCTTGAAGTAGAAGAAAATGTATGCTTCAACTCTATATATTGTAAATGTTTACCAAGTGGGGTGTTATACTCTATATCAATTTTACTTCATCTATGCATATATTTCTATTGTAATTGCATGCTCATAACTTATAGGTGTCTCTCATGTTTCCAAAACATGTAATATTTTTCAAATCTGAGCTTCGATGAAGGATTAATGATTAATTGAAAGTCCCCACTCTAAAATCAATTTATAATTTTTCCCCACTCTATTACTCAGTCTTGAGCCGGCCCTTTGGACCCAGACTTACGTGCCCCACATGCCTCTTACTCCTTCCATTTTCTCTTCTTCTCCCTTATGTTTCTCCCCTATCCTCCCATCCAACATATGCCAGCAAGGATCATTGGATCAAGCATTCCACAAATCCATCGGTGCATCCAATGGTTGTTGGGCCATTATAGCAGGTTTCAGCGTGGGAGGGGTTTTTTTGCATCTTGGGACATGTTGGCAACATGTAACTGACTCTGCTTTCACCCTCTTGACCAACACTCTCTGTCAATAGGGAGTTTTGAACCCTTGCATTTGATGTATTGGTGTTGAACACCCTTTATTTTTTTCCACCTATAGCCATGGCTGACCCCAAACTCTAAACTTGCATTCAAATCCTCCACCCAACTAATAAAACCAACCATTATCCTTGCCAACTCATCCTCTTTCTCTTCCATTCCTAGACCAAGTGTTTTCATGCTTCCTAGCATCCGCTACCTAGTGGCCATCACCTCTCTAGGACTTGGAAACCCCTAGACCGGGGTTAAAGACAACCCTAGCAAGGTTGGTCCCCCAGTGCATCGGGTCACCTTCATCCACACCCTTTCGCCTGCAACTACAACTCACCTCCCACTAACACTAGCCACCATGCACACAAGAACCCACCATAGAATATCATCATCCAACACCGCCCCAATGCACCCTCCAAGATGGCTCAGGAAGGCACCATCCTCCTGAAAACCACGACTAGTCTTAAACCAAGTAGGGTAAATCATCCCTAAAATCCCTAATTCCATGCTTACTGTGTATTTAATGATACTTAGCTACTCTATTCCTATAAATCTATAACTTTAATTAAACTTTATTGCGATTAATGCATTGGACCATATAAATGCACCCTAATGATCATTTTTTACTCTAAAAAGGCCCTTTTATGTTCATACATGATATGACAAGATCAAGTTTAGGACCTAGGCCTGATTTGTCATCATATAATCATATAACCTCAAAATAAGTAGTCTTTATTATGCTATGAGATGATGAAATAATATCTAAAGTTAGTATCCCATATCATACATATGAAACCTTAAATACATACGTTTGTTCATTAAAATGATTTAGTTGACCTAGTTTGATCTCATATGATGAGAACATGATAATATTAAAATCTCATGCTCTATCTAGTTCATATCAGAGACAATCTTACTCTTACAAATTCTCTAATGTATATGTTCTACCTAGACCTAAGGTACCATTGTAATACTTGTACTATGGTAAATAGATGAACACATGTTGATATGATTAGAACTATTCTTGAATCATGTAGAACCTAGGTACAGGAGAAAATATACATGATATGAAACATGATTATGTGATCCAAATATTTCTAATACAAGACACCCTTACTTTCCTTGATACATCTTAGTCCATCTTTGAGTGGTGCTAATCTAGGACTCTTTTGAAAGGATAATATCATCACTCTAATGCCAAGGTACAATTCTACCTCTTATTGGCCCTATCACTTGTTATTGATTGTTTGTTTTGTTTAACTAGATTAGGACTTGGATACGAAATCTTATTTGAGATAAGTGAATCATAACATACTCTTTTTAGCATAGCTTGTACTATATGTTGATCAAACCTTCAAACATAAACAAAATAACCATTATATAAAACCCTTGTGCCTTGCCCAATTGATGGAGTTTTAGGCACAAAGCTTGGTTCTCTATCATTGAGATGTCAATGAAAATCACTAAACAACTTTAGAATAAGATTAGATCAATGGCCTTGGTAATTTGAGGTCCCTCATGTTGAAACAAGATCAATTATTGGCTTATCTTAATTGCCCTCATGAACTCTTCGTATGGGATGTTGTGTCCAACATAAGGTCTTATGATGAAATGTTGAAGTATACTGGTAAATGCATCTAAAGCATGTTTTTATAAACACTTGTTTACTTCCTTAATGTTTCTTTTCTATGTTACTTGTTCATTACACTTACTTGTTAAGATAAAATATGTTCCTCATCAAAATTGTGGTCTTATATGTTTCCAAAGTGTACCTTTGCAATTGAATTGATTGTATCTTGTTTTTCTCATATATAGATAGCTGCCAAGAAGGATTGTTTTTGCCAATATTTATCTTCATGCAATGAGGAGCATCAATGTTGCCCCAAATGAAATTAACATCATGGGGTTATATCCTCTAGCATATATTGGGTGAACTATGTTCATGATGTAATAGAATTATCTCTCTTTATCTTATCTCTTTTGTTGCCTTAGGTCATTTAATATACTAAAAATGATGAATGGAATGTTATTTTGCCTTATCATATAAATTTCTTGTGTTTTCTTACACTATTTCATGAATGAACACCCGAGTCCTAGTGTGAATAACTCTCTAGGTAGGGGAGGTAGGATTTGTATAATAAACAAATATGTGAAAAATAGTATCAGAGCCATACACGTAGGCCTTTGTATATGTTAGGGCATAACACATGATATGAACCTAGGGGAAATAAAATACATAATGGTGAAACTAAGGTAACAAGTATGGTTCTAAACATAATTTTCTAGCTAGTAATCACCTCCCATCCACTTAAATCCAATGGTTGATGTTCCTATGAGCTCCTATCTACCTAAAGTGGAAACAACACTAGATTAGGCTTCTTCCTCCAAATCATATAGAGTCTTCTAGCATCTTAGCTCTTTTTTAAGGACTACTCCAACCAAACCAATCAGATGTTACTAGGTTTTCATCTCATCTCTTTCTCTAACTTGACTATAGTGTCATAATTTGTTTATTATGGGTAATTTAAGGATGAGTTACAACTAAAATATGAGACTAATTTGTAATGATGTGACTCAAAATGATGATAATTATTTTCTCTTATTATAAATGTTTTGATTATGATCATGTAATCTTACCCTAATAATTTAAATCATCTTGCATATACCTCCTAATACAAGTTCCAACCATGTCAATACCTCATGAACCAAGTAGGGTGACGAAGGCAAGGAAAAGAGGGATCGAGTGTAGTCTGAGGATATTAAGGAGACTTCTAGTAAGATCATGGCATCAAGAGACTGGAAGACAAAGGTGTGTCCTCATGGATGCTATGCACACTCTAGTTACTCATGTTTCATGAATATTATCCAATGGACCTGAACCACATATTACTAACTCAAGAGTCCCCACAACGCTGGCTTGCTTATGTGAAACCCTATAACTTTCCATGATGAGGATGAGAGTGATATCATAGATAAGGTTGATGCATGGATTTTTGTCATTCAGAAAACCTTTAGGGTCCTTTGATTCCCTAAAGATGATTACCATTGTCAATTTCCAATTTAGGGTTTCTACCATGTTATGGTAGGACAACTACATCCACTCCTAGCAAGTCATCCCCTTATTTTTAAATACTTAAATTCCATATTCATGAACCATTTCATTTCTATCTATGAAAGAAAGGAGAATTACTAATATCTTACCGACTTATTAATGAAATCTATATGTACATAAGTATGGAAGGAAACTCTATCCCCTAGAATGTCATTCTCCTTGGTTGACTTAGGAGAACAAAGTGTATTGTTCCCTTAATGGGTTGAACATCACCCTATGTGCCTTTGTGTCTGTTTTCTATTCCACCACCTTTTAGGAGGCTTATAATCAAGCCTTGTCCATTGAAAGAACTCTGAATTTAGGAACCAAAACCCCTAGCCTAGACTATCTAGGATTTACATTGTGGTTCCAGTTGTCCACTACCCCAAAGGACCACCTCAACACAATAAAAACAACAACAACAATAGGGACCTAGGTAGGGGTTATGGAAGGGGCAATGGATCCCGAAATAGATGTCAAGAAAGGGGAAACAACCATCAGACCAAGTAGGCACAAAATTGTGGGGGCAACAACAGGCATGGTGAGGTCCCTAGGTGCACCACTTATGGGACCTATCACCCTGGTCAGTGTAGACTCTAGAAGCCAATATATCATTTTTGTAAGGAATAGCGATAGTTCTGGGGAGTGTGTTCCTACCCTCCTCTTGCATGGGCCAACAATGGTAAGCAACTTGAACATCAACAAGATTGAATTAATTTTGAGGAAGCTAATGCAAATGGAAATCATTTAATTGAAAATATTGTTAATTCCAAGTTATTACTTGATTAATTATCATAAAAAATGAAAAAAAGATCAAATATCTTACACATGTGTTTAAGATCTAGGTGTTTTGACTCTTCATGATCACCTATTTCCCTATTTTGTTCTAAATCTACTCACACATTTATATCCCTTCTTTTAGTGTTAGTTAACCTTCAATTGAAGGGCCTACTTTATACTCTTAATATACCTAGTAGTGGTATTGATCGGGACATTCTCGTTAATCATATAGCAAATTAATTGATTTCATCATAAAACATTTATACTATCATCGTTTGACAAAACAACGCAGTTCATACAAAAACAATGCCACAAAGCACTAGACGTAGCTCTAATAGCATTGTTCGGTTCTTGGGAGAGAAAAACATAGCTATATTTTCCCAATAATCCTACAAAAAAATATCCTTGTAATGCAAAATCATCGAATCATAATTTACAAGTTTATACCTTATCGTGGAAGAGGTTACAACTACTCAACTTGTATTGTGTTGTGTAGATATGAACCCTTCAATCTACGTCTTTTTCTAATCTATCCAGATCAAAAGTATAACTCATTACTGATATTCATAGGACTTTGATAACTGCCTCAATATGGATGTAGAAAATTGATTTTTCTATGGTGGATCTCAAGAATCTGCAGTTTGCCTTCCATGGAGAATCATTTCATTGTGTCAACAATTGCTATAGATTCTAAGCTCTAATTCTAAGGTTGTTATTGTAGGAACATTTTTCCATTGTAAATTCTTATGGGAGAAACTTTCGTTTCGTCATGTATAACTTTTCCTTGATCCACGTGTCAATAGTGAATATTTTGTCTAAAAACAAATCCATTATGTGTACTCATCTCCCCGGTATCCACGCTAGCACATTGAACATCTTAGGGTTGCTAGTCTCCTCATCTCTCTCTTTCTCTCTAAGTTTATCTTAGGATTTCCCAAACCTTTAAGGAAAAACTGAGAAATAAAGATTGTGTTCTCTGAAGACCTTCTCTTACGTCATATATATAGAGTATAAGCATTGTTAGTCTCCTATTCAGCCAGACTATGGACTCCCTCATGGACTAACTAGGTATGTATAATTCAATGTTTTGCTAGTCCTAGTGTGTATGTATTTCCCTCTTCTATGAGGAACTTGTCCCTGACTTACATAAACTATTTTCTTTCAGTCTTGATATGTATTTTACTTAGGTTCTCAAAACATGCTTTAAAGTATGTATATTTTTTATAACAATTACAATAAGTCACCATACTATGTTTCCAATGGATCCAATAATCAATATTATGATCTATAAGAAATAAATGGTGTCTAGACACACATCATTTCTACCTAGATAGTAGGATAGTCGAACAAGACTAAACCATCAACAACCACGGTTACCATGTTGTAATCATAGATATCCATATTGAACTAGATGCATGGACATGTCATCCTTGTTATGTTCAATCTAAGTTTCTCGTTCTTCAAATAGTCTAGCAAGATACATATGCGTTTAGTATCATATATTGACTCGCATGTGCATGGCCACACATTTCTCTAGTATCACTTACAAAGATGCATGGGATATCTCTCCTTTTATATGGGACTGACAAATTCCTTCTACACCAAACACAATGATAACATGATTTTGATCACGCCCAATCATTACCTTTATTGAAACCTTGTTCAAGATCATGTTGGGTGGTGTCAAAGAATGATGATTATCACGTCACCATTGTAGTGTCTTTAGGTTGAAGGACCACAACACCACTCTCATTTGAGAGATGATTATGACTCTCATTTAACGGTCTATGAATCACTCTCAGGGAAGGTCTGACCATGAAACCTTTTCACTAATAGGAAACTATGTGTCTAACTTGGTATCCAATACATATGAACCTTGAGATATTCTCATTACTCACCACACATAACAATCTCATATGTATTATTGTTGTCCAATCCATAATAATAATTGACTAGGGACATTTAAGAATATTGTTCTTAGCATCCATTTGGATCTCATGATCAAGTCACATACTTGAAATCCCTTCTGTTTGAGCCAATCATTCTAAGGACATTTATTATGTACATTAACATCATAATAATTAAATGTGACTCAATATATTGTATTTGTCTTTTTTAATCACTCTAAGAAAAGTATATTTATAGCCATAATCTAGTGACTAGATCTATGGTATATAGACCAACAATTTCCCACTTGCACTAAACACAATCACCAATGTATCTAATACCAAGCAAATTAACATGACTATCATGATTCTACTGCAATAACATTTTTTTTCAAGGGTTTAACAATATTCCTCTCTATCGGTACCCTTCTAATATTCACGTATCCTTTCTCAATAATTTTTCATATGAGATGGAAACCTTATGGAATGTGTTTGGAATGCTGATGCGATTTGGGTTCCTTGGATGGTGTGATAACCCCATTATTTTCATACAATATTTCTACTACATCAGCAATGTTGGGAACAACTCCAAGTCTTCCATGAACTTCTTGATCCATATAGACTCCTTTGTAGCATCTGATTTAGTAATATATTCATGTTCCTTGTAGAGTCAGATACTTTTTCTTGCTTGGAACTCTTCTGACTAAAAGAACCAATGTAAAGTCAAAACACATAACCTGATTATGCTTGATAATCATCTTTTTTAGTTTTCAAGATTGCATCAGTGTAACACCTTACAACTTACTCTTCACCACATCCATATATCAGTAAAGCATCCTTAGTTCTTCTCAAGTACTTATGAATGTTCTTCAATGTAGTTTTGTACCTTCATCTAGGTCTTCATGATAACTACTCATCAATCTAAAGGCATATGAGATGTCTCAATGTGTTCGTAACATTGCACACATGATATACCAAGTGTAGAAGCATATGTAATCTTCCTTATGTGGTCCTTTGCTTCGAACAATTTGGGGCAAATGGCCTTAGAAATACTTACCCCAATAGACATGGGTAAGTTCTCTTTCTTAGACTCATGCATGTTGTACTATTTTATAACTTTGTCAATATATGTACTTTAACTGAAGTCAAGTAGTCTTATAGATCTATCTCTATAGATCTTGATACCAATAATATAAGTGGATTCTCCCAAGTATTTCATTGAGAAACTATTTCCCAACCACACCTTCACCTTTTGCAAAGTTGGAATATCTTTCCCATGAGTAGTATATTATCCACATACAATATGAGGAATGCTACAATGCTCATGCTAGACTTTTTTTAAACACAAGTTCATCTTCATATTAATGAAGACAAATTCTTTAAATAATTCATCAAAATGAAGATTTCAACATCTGTGAGGTTGCTTCAATCCATAGATTGTACATTGTAGCTTACATACCTTTACAATACCATTTGGAGATTTAAAACCCTCATGTTGTGTCATGTACACATGCTCAAGTAGATTCTAGGTGACGAATGTGGTTTTGACATCAATCTGGTAGATCTCATAGTCATTGTATGCTGCAATGGTGACCATGGTGATTGGTGAGAAATTTTAATCATTGTGACGCCCAACGCCACACCAAAGTGAGATAACTCAAAACAAAATGTGAAACTAATACTAAGCATACAGGATTACCATAAAACAGGGTAAATAAAAATTGATTCCATATTAAATATGGGTCCACATGCATTACATATCATTCCATAAGATGATACATATCACTGTTCACTTGACCAAGTTTCCACAGCCTATTACATATGATGACCTGTTCATATATATACAAACCATATATGTACAACTATTGCCTACTGCCAAAAAATCGTGTCAATATACATCATCTACAAAACACCCCCAAGGACCTGAGAGTATAGGGACGAACATAGGAATCTACTACAAAACACTATCACCATATGCAACCTTTAACAACTACTACTCCTCTTGTTGCTCAGCCTCATCCACATGATCTCTACCTCATCGCACATGAACACATAAAAGATGTAGAAACCCATGGGCTGAGACCAACGTCCCAACAAGAGATATAACTCTCTGCCAACAACTATTATTAACACAAATAAGCTAAAGCAGGAAAGTAACAATATTATTGGGTTGAGAAGATTCAGCTAAATGATATGAGTAAAACAATTAACACTATTTAAGCATCTACAACTAAGCAGTAGAACATCTTATACTTTTAAAAAGGAATATGAATAACATGTATAATAGTTGATTTCTCTTATTGCATTACAAATCAACTAATCAGTACAAGAGATAAGGCAAAGGGACATCCAATGTGAGTCATGTTTCACCCTAAGCAATATACTACACGGTTGTATTATACATTTTATTTTTCCACGAGGAGATGAGATATACTACTCATGCTCCAACTAACCACTACTAAGTTGAAATTAGTGTCATACAAGATCTAGGAGGAGCCATACTCCAATGATGTCCCACACACTCAGTCAGTTTGAGTCCTCTGTATTAACTTATAAAGTCCAACTACAAAATAGCCTAGTTTTCCATGGTATATAGGCACAACACTAGTGAAAACTGAGTTACTACCACAGCCGCACTCTAGTCGAAGTATGACTACAACAATCCTCATATATATATACATACATATATATATATATATATATATATATATATGTATATGTATATTGAATCACATCAGTGAGATACAACCTCGACCATTTTCCTACTAGGGTATGACCGCAGCCAATCATAAGAAATGCATATACTCAACAATATAGGACTCCGAGCTTCCACTAAGGGAGAATACGTGTCACCATCCAGCAAGTACTGACACTAAAGATTGATCTATGGATAGGGTTTCACTTGATTTATTAAGATAATTGTGTATCTTTTAGCATCAATCAAGTCATAACATATAAACCCTAAAGAAACTATACAAAGATAAGTGTATGTTACAACTTCAAAAGATATAAAATGTATGAAGTAAGAACTTTTCAGATCATCTCTTGGTTTCACTACCATACAAGGCCATCAACATTGTCACACCATTAGGGGATATCATTCCCTCATCTCATAACTGAAGGATCTCACCTCACACTAGGCATTGAGCCTCTGCCAGGTCATAAGACCCAAACCACATAATTCATGTACATAATCACTATCTCATTATGCTTTATAAGACTCATAAACATCACCTTGTATCATATCATCTATGACATTTATTCAACTTGCAATATTTATGTTATGCAAGTATGAAAAAAAAATACTCCATTGCATGCTAAATACTTCAAATAAGTTAAGAATTACATCATCTATTCATAATCGGGGTTAGGGTTTCATGTATGTTCTCATTAGTGTTTCTAGAATAGTGATATAATACTTCAAGCCTCAGGCCAGTACTTCCCATATGCTTGGAGCATATAGGTCAACCATCATTATTGTTATTCCACAACACAAAGGAACATCATGACCAAGAAATACCATCGACCAAAGAAGGTAGGAGGTCATAAGGTTAAGTGATCGAAGAAGAAAACTTATCCTGGTCGAAGACACCACCCAAAACCAAAAACCAAGACCATCAACAACATATCAATGGCCAAAGAGAATCCACAGGTAGAAGACCATATCGGAGACCAAGAACACCACCAGACTCCATAGGTCAAAGGGAACCAAACACCTCCTGTGACCGAAGATCATAGCACCATCTTCAACAACCAAAACAAAGACAAGATCAACAACTAAAACAAAGTCAATATCAGTGACCAAAAACACCACAATGCCATCAAACCAAACATCCTCAACGGACACTCAAGGAACACCATAATCACTTATCAAGATATGATCAAGACAGGTGGTTAACATCAAGGAGTTCAATTGACACCAAGGTGAAACATCATGGTAACAAAAATCATCAAAACCCTAGACAAACATCACATAAGGTCAACATGCAAACCATGAGATGATAGATGAAAATCCAAGATTCAAGAAGATGTAAACAGAACCAAACTCTAACTCATGCAACATAACCAAACCCAAAACCAAGACAACAAGACCAAAGTCGAGTTGCATGTAAGACCATAAACATCTCCATCACTTAGATTTTAGGCATATGAATTACGATTTAGGTAAAGGAACAAATACATGCAAGATCATTATAGGAACACAACCCTAAACCAGATGTCATTAATAGAAACATGTAATCATGTTTTAGGAATAAGTTTTGCATGTAGAATTAAAGTGCAATAATAGTAGGGAAAAGAGTTATATAACCCACCTTAGATGATGACGTGACCACCTCCAAGCAAGAAGCTCCAAAGACAAGAGATAACCTAGCCTTGATCTCGTCCATGACCAAGCTAGTCACCACCTTAAAAGAGAAGAAAAACCTAGGTTAAAGGCCAAGGAAGAGAGATCCAAAACCATAGGTTGAGAAATAAAGGAAGGAGAAGATCTTCATCTCACTTAGGTACTACCATGGAGAGCCATGGATTTGACCCCTATGAAGAGAAGTTTCTCAAAAGACCACCATGGAGGACCATGGATTTGGCCAAGAGAAGAGAAAGAGGTAGGGTTTACAAGGAAATGAAATCAAGAGGATGGATCACTTATCAAGGATTAAATATCACCTATAAAATAACAAGAGAATATGGTCCAACTTAAGATCACCACATGCAAGATGATTGACCACCAAACCTCCAAGGATGAGCTCCTAATCACCACCAAGCTCCAAGGGCCGAAATCCAAAAATAAGAGGGGAAAAGAGAGAGAAAAAGGATCATATGCATGGGGAAAGAGAGGTACATATACTCAAGGATAGAGAGAGGTGAAAGGGATTAGGTGTCATGCACATAGGTGCCACTTTTGCACCTAAGATCAACCATGCATCCATTAAAACCATTCAAGCCACTAAGGTCGTGCAAAACAATAAGAACCAGTGACCACACTTGGTCCTAGAGGACCATTGTTCGAAGGGAAACATGGCCACAAGGGCTCATGGTCGAAGAGAAACCAATCGACCAAACATATAAACCCCTAGGTCATCTTCGACCCAAAGGGGAGTTCCAACCTTCTTTGACTGAAGGGAACTCGAGGCTCCACCAAAACACCATAGACCATAGAGATTAAAGCCAAGGAAAACATAAGGGTGGTCTCTAAAAAAAACCAATAACTCAAAACGGTCAACATGTGGTCAACACCAAACTAGGGCCTCCAAGCAAACCCTAGAAACAACATCCAAGGTGTCACCACTTCTCTCCTCATCAAACAAAGGCATAACAAGGAACCCACCAACAACATACTCTCTTTATCATGATGCTAAAATATGTGAGACACATCCAACATGTGACAAATTGTAGGATAAACCCTCAACATGGGTAAATTGCAATTTGGTCTAACACAAGCATACTTGTAACAAAACTAGCTTACACATCATTCAAATTGGACCAAACTAAAAACATAACCATGTCACATGTTATTAAATCTGATCACATGATTAGATTAATTTTTAAGCATCTTATTAATATAGACAAGAAAGATAAATCACCAAGCTATGTCAGGGGCCTTACAATCATAGTCAACACCTTGTACATGTTTGAAACCTTTAGCCACTACGCTTGTATCTATGTACATTGCCATCCATATTAGTCTTCTTCTTGAAGACCCATTTGTACCAATGGGTTTTACCCCTTTAGGTGGTTCATCAAAGTTATATACCTTGTTTTTATATATGGATTCCATTTTGGATGTCATAGCCTCAAGATATTTACTAGATTATGGTCCCTATATAGCTTATTTCTAGGTGGTTCTCTCA
Organism: Alisma plantago-aquatica; assembly: GCA_963693085.1. Taxonomy (NCBI): domain Eukaryota; kingdom Viridiplantae; phylum Streptophyta; class Magnoliopsida; order Alismatales; family Alismataceae; genus Alisma; species Alisma plantago-aquatica. Next base: position 149,463,141 of record OY856411.1, read on the forward strand.
TCATGATCCATAACCTATACCTCACCACTTTGAGTCATGAGAAATACAAATCTCTCTAGCTATGGCGAGTCCTATTGGATCTATGAAGTTCATGTGTTTGTTGAGGGGGTGGTTGTAGCACAACAACTTGTGGTGCCTCGTTATGTTCTTCACCAGGGTCATTGTCATTTCGTTCATCTTAAACTTCTTATAGTTCTATTTTCTTCCCTTGGTATTTCTAAATATGAACTCCTTATCCAAAAGGGTAGTAGTTCTAGCAACAAACACTTCATTCTAAGATGAAAAAATGAGATAGTATGCTTCAGTTTCCCTATGCTACCACACAAAATACTACTTGTCATATTTTGGGTCCTAAATTCCTAGAAAATGAACACTTCACATAAGCTTCACAACCCCAAATCTCTATGAAAGACATATTGGGATGTTTACCAGTCCATATTTCATATGGTGTCTTTGAAACTAATTAAGAAGGCACATGTTTAAGTGTAAATGCAGTGGTTTCTTGATCATCGCTCAGAAAGTAATTAATAAGTCTAACTTTATCATCACGGACCACACCATGTACAACAATGCATGATTCCTTCTCTTTGAAACACTATTATGTGGTGGTGTTTCTCATTGAGTCAATTGTGTTAAAATACTACACTCCTTGAGAAGGTCCTAAACCCCTTAGCTCAAATATTCACCACCTTAATCAGATTGAAGAAACTTGATTTTCTTTCCATGCCTTGAATGTTTCAAACCATTCTTGTGTGTGTTTCATGAAATACACATATTCATATCTATTGAAGTCATTATTAGATGTAATTAAATATTGATACCCTCTACTAGATGTTTAACTAAAAGGACTACATATATCAATAAGTAAGAGTTCTAAAAGTTTACTATGTAAGAGTTATAAAAGATTACTTTCCCTCTCACTATTTTCAGTAAGAGGTGTCTATTCAATCAATTGCAAACAAATTGATTTTTAGGTCTCAAAGAATTCAAAATCAAATCATTCTAATTATATATACTTCTGGAGTTTATATATGCACCTCTTATTTAAATGTCCCAAGCAGCAATGCCAGATGTAAGTCATGTATGAGTCATGCATTTTATGCTATTTGGTATTAACCTTACAAACATTCTTCTCAAGAGATAACAAATAAAGACCAAAATACACCAGAGCACTGACATAAAAGATATCATATATAAGTATAGAGAAAGATACATTCTTTATTAGCAATGAAAAACAATTATTTTCCAAAAATGAAATAGAAATAATATGTCTACTAGTTGAAGGAACATAATAACACTTTTCTAATTCTATTACAAGCCCCAAAGGCAGAGATAAACCCTATGTTCCTACAACTACAATAGTATCCTTTTCTCCATTAGTGACTCATAGTCCCACAACTCCCTTCTTAAGGGGTCTACTTCTTTTCACATCACACACATACAAAATATGTGAGATCTACATTTTGTATCCAAGACCCGTCATGAATAAGTAGATATGTTCATCTCCATAAAGTATATACCTAAGGTGAAGATCCCTATCCCTTTAGACTTCTAAAGTTCCTCCAGACAGAGCGGGAAATTTCACTCATGATGTCCAAACTTAAGGGGATGGTGACAATTGCCATCCTTGACCACACCTCTCTTTGCCTATAGGGCAAAAGATTGGGACTTAGGCTTAGAACCTTTCTAATCCTATTTCTTTCCGTTAATCTTTCTCTCAGTTGCATTGACTGGAAACACAAATCTAGTCTTGACCTTCTTCATGTCTAGCTCAACAATTTTCAACATGCTAAGTAGTTCTTGCAGCTACTTAACCATTTCATTTATTTTGAAGTTCATGACAAATTAGTCACAAGATAATGACAGTGATTGTAAAATCAAATCCATGGTCAACTCTTGGCCAATGGGAGAAACATAGTCTATCTAGGTTCTCCAAATACCCAACCATCTTGAGAACATGAGGACCAACTGGATCACTACCATCTTGTTTTGAAATAATGTCTTTGTTACGTCATACCTCTCATGTCTAGTTTGGCCTAGAAACAATACTTTCAGGTGCTCTATTATTTCAAAGTCATCCATTGTCTTGTGCTTCCTTCATAGGTTGTGACACCATGGATTCTAACATTAGGGATGCCACAACATTGGGGTGATTAGAATACATCTTGAATATATCCCTTTCAGCCATTGGCGCATTGGGAGTGGAATCTTTGGAAAAAAATATGATCCACTACGTTAAGCCTATGCTCATAGTTGAAAACAATTCTCATGTTTTAGTACTAATCCACAAAATTCATCCCATTGTGCATGTCCTTATCAAGTACCAATTGTGACAAAGGATTATTGTTATTTCCCATTTGCTCTATACAGAAAAATAGTAGGAATTAATTTTTCATTTGAAAAATTGTTTCACTTAACTATGCCTTTAGTTAATGTTTATTCCCACTATTTTCTTTGGATTAACATCCTCACTTTCATTCCAAAAAGCTATAGTGAGTAATTTTCTGGTGAGAAAACGTTCATATTGTATTGAATCACGAGTCAATTTTGACTGGTCTCTCACTTAAAATTATTTAGGTAAGGAACGTTTGCCTATTTATCACATGCAACCCTTGGATGAATTGGGAACAATCATTGTTAAATTCCATCCTATAGAGTACCTATCTTCATGCCTCTATGTGCCTAAACCTAATACGGCTACCATGTTAAGATGAAACCACCATCCAATACCTATAAGACTATGTACCCTACTTTGGTAGACCCACGTGTTTACCTCACATCTCTCCAAGATGGAAAATGCACCTCGCTTTGGTGAGCCCACATAAATTTATCGAGTCCTTGTTGTTCATTACATATTGGAAAGCATGTTAAGCCTAATATTAATGAGGGATTTGGTATAATACATATAACCACATATGTATGTATTTATATCATATATATGAAAATAAGAACAACAAGTGATAAATATAAAATGTGATTATTATGGCCTCCGAGCACAATATTTCCAAGTTAATGGAAGATTGATCTCATCTATCATCTCTTACATCACATGAATAAACAAAAGATAACAAAACCTTAATATTTTGATTATTCAATCACGAGCGGCCACCGTGGATGAACCATCATTTGATGATTGTTTTGTGTTCATCCTCTTTTACATCAACCATTGCGGATATCGCATATCATATACTATCCTAAATTTTTACATCATATATAACAGAAACCTCAATTTAAACTCTAGAAAAATAATTTGTGAATCCATACAAATGGAATCAATAGAGAGGGTACAACATGCAAGCCATATTAATAATTACAAACAATCAACCATAAGTAACTAACACAATCGTAATGAGGTTTGGTCATAATAATGCATAACATACTAAACAAAACCCTTTTTGAGACTTCACTTTGGATTTGCAGACACACACACACACACACACATATATATATATATAATATAATATAATATAATGTAATCGTGGTTGTATAAAGTTTGCACATTGCTCCATTTCATTAAATTAAACATTAATATTATCATAAACTTGACTCATAATATAAAATCAGGTAGATAGCATTACAAGTAGCTCTGATACCACTATTGGATTCTCGGGAGTAGAAAATTAAGAGGAATAATTTTTTTACAAGAATTCTACAAGCATGATCGATCTATTGTAAAACATATAAGATTAGAGCTTACATGTTTATACCTTGTTGTCGAAGAGGTTTTAACTATTCAACTTGTAATGCTTAGTGTAAATCTGAACCGTCCATTATACATATATTTTTCTAATCTCACTTTATTCAAAAGTAGAACTAGTTTTTGGTGTCTTAGGCACTCTTATAATCACTTTGGCATCCATACTGAAAACCATTTCTTCTATGGTGGATTGTAGGAATTAGTGGTTGTCTTTCATCAGTGGATCATCTGGGTTTGCTTGCGAGTATCACAGATTCTATGTTATGATTGTGAGGTTTCTGTAGGAGGATCATGTTGTTTCTTCATGAAGGCCTATGGCGGAAGTCTATGTTCCTTTGTAGAGACCTTCTCCTTGATTAGAATCCCAATGATTAAGCCTCTTGTTTGTAACAAACTCGTTGTGTGAACTCATCTCCAAGGTATCCATCTGAGCGCTTAGAGATAGCCTAAGGTTGCTAGTCTTCTCCTCTCTCTCTCTCCCTAAGTTTCTTCTTAGGGTTTCTTAAACCTTGGAGTCAACAATAAGAAAACAAGATTACATATCCTAATTACCTCCTCTCATATCATATATATAGATGACTAGGGTTTCCCAAACCCTATTTGTCCCTTCTATGTACTCCCTCATACAACGAGGGATTCTTCCACAAACTGGGTCCATAGAATGCAACATTATGCTAGTCGTCATGCATATAGACTTCCCCCTTCTATGACAGATAGGTACATGAATTATGGATACTTATTTCCTTTAATATGGATCCCTATTTTATTCACACTATAGGAAAAATTCCCATTAGTGGCATTTATTCTAGTGGCTTTTATAAAAAAATTCCACTATTTATTTAATTTACAGGCATTTTTATATAAAATGCCTCTAATCCCCCTACTATTTAGTTTCTAAAAAATAGTATATTTTAAAGGCATTTATATATATGGTTTGTGGCAATTAAAAAATGCCAAATTGATATTTCAATTGGCCAATTTCATATCGGGCAACCCGCTTGCCTGCTTCGTGTTGTTTCCCTACTCCCCCACCCGCAATTCTCCCCCATGATCCCTCTACCCCCTACAAGAGGCTCTAGCGATGCGCGAGGCGACACACCCCTAGGGCATCCCCGCCCGCCCCTGGGTGGCGGCAGTGTGTGGGTGGCCTTCACAGGACCTCCTCCGTGGAGCTAGTTAGTGGAGGAAGGTACCAGTCTCCATACGCAGGATTGGCTACTGAGTAGATCTTCGACAAGGCCCTAGGTGTGGGCATTTTGAGGCTTTGAGGGTTCTGGGGTGAGGCTGCCTACTCTTGATGTAGCGGCGGTGCTTCTAGTTCGGCCTTTCCTTCCTGGCAGAGTGTCCCTTACACGGGGTCAAGCAGACAACTTCTTGGTGGCGCGTCCTCATGGATTTCATCAAAGAGTTTAGGGTCGCCTAAGGGAAGCGCAACAGGCTTTGGCAACATTGCGGGCTTTTGACACTTCTTCGGCTACCCTTGGGAGGATACATGAAGGGGACCTACAACTTCTCACTCTGGGTGGTTGGGATGGATCTGCGTTGTAGGTGGATGATGGGGATCCTTGTCTTAATGCATCAATTTTGGATTCTAGAGATTCAGGGGCAAGCTTCCTGTTGAGGGGGAAGGAAATCACTGGGTCTGCTTCTCTTTTTGGTGGGCATGTGGATGTGGGGGACAGGGTCTACGGTGGCTCGATGGGGGAGAGGTTCGACTCTATTCCTCATCATGTTGCTTTGGGTGCAGAAACATGTCTTGTATTAGAGCTGGGAGGTGCAAGAGAGGTGTTTGATATTTTATCAGATGATCTTGTTCCAGATGGCTGTGTGTGAACACATTCTCAAGATGCATGTGGTATCCCGGGAAGTGTCGGGGGAGTCATCGACTGCTTTGGGGTTGGTGATATCTACATTCCCTTGATGATGGCGACATACAAGCCTGGCTCAAGCCTTGGGCGTGGGGATTCCAGTCTATTTGGAGGCCTTGCGGCAATGCTCACTCCATGAATTGGCACGCCTCCTCTTGTGACGGAGGTACTCCATATGGGTTCTCACATCTCTAGGGACACTTGCTTCCGCTTATCAAGGAGAAGAGCCCCTTTGCAGATTTTGTTCCAACCACACCTGCATATAGTTTTATATCCTCACCAAGGTATAATTGTGGACATGCATCTTTTGACAATTTTCAACGCTCAATTTCTTTCAGTACTCAGGAAATGGGCTTAACGAGGTTTGAATCCATTAGAATCTCTTCTGACTTCAATTATACTATTTTTTAACTAATCAAAAACTCATGCAAGATTTGATTCATTTCACATTACTACAGACTCAGAAGATCAAGGCTCCCAATTCTTTAAAGATACAGACCCACCTTGGTAATGGGCTTTGTCAAGTTTTCAAAAAGTGACACTCCAAAGTGATGTTCTAGCAATGCTAGTGTCTTTTAGGGTGTCCTTAACCTACAACCAGCTGTTACAGAAGGTTGTCTTCATTTGGTCAGCTTGAGTTAAGTGTTGTGTGAAAAATTTCCTATTATATATTATTTCCCCTTTTACTTTTGAGGATAGATTGTATATATGCTATATTTATCAAGATTGATCATTCATTACAACTTGTCCCTCATTTTCATGTATGGCGCATGAGGTCAAATTGGTTCTATGATTAAAGATATTCACACTCCAAAATTGCAACTTGCACATTATCAGCAGGGAGATTATCATCAGTTAAGGTAATATAATCATTAGAAGACAAAACCACCTCTTTCTTTCTCTTGGGAGTTTTTCTTCTCTAAGCTTATTTAGCTTATCTTGCCTCTTTAGGGGGAAAAACTAAAGCAGACTGTGAAGAAAAAGAAACAAAGGCAACAATTATATGAGTCTTTGTTGGTATCAACCACATAAAAATGTTGGTGTAGTCTGAAACTTATTGTGTAGCAATAACTATAATTTCTTTGGTTATCTTATGTTGAAACAATGAGAACTGAAGTGACTTGTGGATATAATTCCTTTAGTTCCAACCAGGGTTTTGTATTCTTTTTGGTAAAAATGCACATGTCATCTTTTTTATGTCATACACCCTGGAGTTATTCTTTTTTCTTAGTGTTCTTCAGATCATATAATGAGAGGAACTAATTTCTATTTGTCTTGATTTGAAGAGGCTTGAGGATGTTGTTACGAGATCATGGAGGAGGTTTCAAGGATAGTAGCTGAGGAGCAGGGGATGCAATGAGCAAGTGGGTATGGAAGTTACTATAGTGGTTTTGATTTATTCGTTATCTTTTTTCAAGACATTAAGATTAGTAATTTCAAGTTATTAAAGAAAATATTAGAAATTACATGATCATACACTAGGTGATGGAAGTTTTGAAGGGTATGTTTAGGGTATGGAAGAGGAGAATGGGGGAAGGTGAGGGGGCACAATAGTAGAATTCACAGTGAATGAGGAGATGATCTGATGGATTCTTTCTTCAATTGGAGGTTAAGAATGCATAAGGTGAGATAACGTGTAGTGAGAAAAAGCAATGTGTGTGTGTGAGAGAGATAAAGTTGCAATGGTTGTTTCCCCCACATGAAGGAAGAAATAGTGAGGTAGGGAATAAGGACCCTCTCTTGTATTCATGAGAAGAGGTGGGATATTCATCGGATCATGTACTACTAAAATTCAAAGAGGGAACCTCACTACATGATAACCATTAATCCAAACTTCAATGCAATCATGTGACCCAAGATTAAACCAATTAAACATAAGTAGTAATGTGTTTTCTATTAATTCCATTAACTAAGAAATCTTTATTCAAATTGATATTTGACACTCCAAGAACTTATCTAGGTCCTCTGCAACATCTAACCCTAACAATGTTGATAGTTTCTCTAGGAGCACTATGAGAAAAGAATACATGTAATAAGGATCATCATATTTCATTGTAATTTGTTTGGAGTGCACCACGTGATAAAAATAGCATCCATAGTTTTTTAGGTGGCCAGGCGGTGGATGTCCCTGTTGGACGCCCAGGCCGCCCAGGTCAACTAGGCGGCCTCCTAGGCGATGTTTTTCTTACACATAAAATTGTACATATGCATATTTATACTTATATATATTATTTATGTACTATACTATGTTATATATATACATATGCATGTAATTTTATGTATTATTTATACTATGTTATGCATATACCTATGCATGTAAATTTATGTGTTATTTATACTATGTTATGTATATACCTATGCATGTATGTATGTATGTATGTATGTATAACTTATCCCCCCTCCATAAGTTGTTTTTTTTTCAAGTTATACCTATGCATGTATGTATGTATGTATCCATATCTTGTAAGAATTATCATATATATATATATATATATATATATATATATACTTGTATTAGTGATCCTCCGTAAGTTGTTTTTTGTTCAAGTTGTTTTGCATACGGACTAGTTGCATGAGCATAATCATTGTAGTGACTTCTAAAAACAATTAATAAAAGTAAATATTAACTACTTTGTTAAGTACTTGTGTGTATGATACTCTAGCAAGAATGGAAGAACTTCATTCTGTTCTTCTTGGCTGGTAAGTATGATTGAAGTGTTAAATTCACAAAAAAACCTCTATAATGGGTCTAAATCCAAAAAGAATTTATGACAGTGTTGTCCTTGTTCTATTTTTTGCAATCTTATTTACTACTTGTTGAGTTTCATATTATTTATACTCTGATTTCAGAAAGTCAGCAATATTGTTTTGAACAACTTTACGTTTAGTGTTCAATGCAGCATATTTTAAATGTAAAGTTTCACTCATGATGATGCTACTACAATTACATATCATTCTAAGTAACACATTTCTTTACGTTCAGTGTTCCATTCATTAGTAATCACGATTGTTATTAAAATTAAGAGAGATAGAAAGATGACCAATAAAAAAAGAAAAGTAATATAATACATTATAATGATTGTCAATATGTTTTTGTAGGAAAAAGTGAACATAATTTTTGTGTGTGTGTGCTTGTGTGCAGTATTGATCAATCTAGCCAATTGGTTACAATGAGCTTTGTCTATGATTCTGTGAATTACAAAATTTCATTTATTTCCACTCACTTTGTGCTCCTAAGCCTTGTAAAACAACACATGAAAATGGAGAGATTAGGGTTACACAATGTGTGTACCCTTGTATTTATACTAAAAGACATTTACAATGAGGTGCATATATAACAGTAAATTAACAAAACACTCAATAAAGGCATATATATTAACAAGCCTCCTGTTACATTTTGATTGCCAATTTTGTAATGAATTAGCTTTCCTTCGATGAAGTTTCACTTCAGGAGGATCTGGTCTCCAAATAGAGAGAAGGTGATTGATTTTTATACACAAACCTCACTTTTCAAACTTGCTAACATGCTCTTAAAGGTCAAGAGGCAGAGAGAAGATTACGATTTATTCATGATTGTCTTTATTTATACACAATTATTTCCCATGGCTTTCTTCTTTTGAGTTTTAAAGTTACCCTAAGGGTTTCAGTTTTACCTTCTCTGTTGGCTCGTTAGCAAGTTTTGATGATCTTCAGGTTATTTCTTTAGCTGAGCCTTTTCTCTACAGAGCTTTAGGCTTCTTTGAGAATGTCTTGATGACCATCTCTTTGAGATCCTTCTTTAGAGAATTTGGTTACCTGGCAATGATGTTCTTATTTTGTTATACTTTTCTTTTGGGTTCTTTAATGGTTACTTTTCTGCTCAGTCTTGAGTGGAGTAGGATTGGCTATACTTGATGCTTGTATCACTGCTGATAGAGATGCTATACTCTATGGAGCTACATGTGTAATAAAGTTCCTAAGACCCAACTCCAAAGTAATAAAATCTAAGAATTATGACAATTTCATCCATAAATATGTATGATTTAGATTGATAAATGGTTTGTCCAATATCAATACCCCATATGTTTGCATCCCCCTTTCTGATTCATTGAGCTAAAGAGGTACAAGTGACAAGTAGAAGTTTCTCATAAGCCAAAGTATATACCAAATGAGCTGAAGCTTGCAAGATAAAGTGTAACCAAATATATATAGTTTCTAAGAATAACCTCTGGTCGCAGTACCCAAAATATCATTATGCTGAGTAAGAAGATGAGACAAATATTTTGCAATGGGAACTTGATTGACGCAGCAAAAAGGTTGATTGACATGTGCATATATGGATTTCATTTACAGAGGTAGTTAACAAGTACAAAAGGAGAATACCCTTACCAAATTAAGAATGTCCACCTTGTCAATAGTGAATTTCCACAATTTTTCATGGACTCATATGAAGAGTGCATATATCCTCCACATTTGTTCTTGCTTGATAAGTACTCAAATTTTCCTATGTCTTCTAGGTTTTACTTAATTTTTAGTAAAAGAGTTGTTATCCTTCCATATTTGATACTCCTGGTCCTGGGTCTTGTTTGAAAAGATATTTAGATCCCTCCTACTTCAGAAGATTTTGGTCCAACTCTCAGATAACTGGAACTGAGAAAGTTGCAAGAAAAAGGAAAGCTCTAAACAGACACAAGGTTAACTCTAAACAGACACAACTTTAAGTTCATCTTATATTTAACAAATATTTCTCCAAAGAATTATATCTTATCATCTATTTTCCATTTTTCTCTGGTTGGTCTATCACAATCAGGTAGTAAGCTTTGTTTATATCATATTAATGATAAATATAGTAACTATTAAGCCAAACATTTATCTCTCTATTTTATTCACCCATATCTATTAATATTTTATGATCCATTTTCTATCTTTTTGATCGAAATTTTCCTTTAATGTTATATTGGTGTTTGAAGGAAGTTTTATTGGATTGTCCTTGTAAACATAAGATTGCATAACTAGGTGTAGGGAGGTTAGTTTCAGGATGATAATTCGTCATTGAGATTGGTAATTGGCATAATAGAAGTAGTTTTATAGGCATGCATAATTCCTGGTGGCTACTGCATTTCAAAAGTCTATTACTGACATTGAATGTCTGAAACTAATATTGCTGTTTGTAGCATATCATGGAAGTTAGTCAAGAGAACCCCCAGCAAGATAGGTTTGCAGAAGATCAATTGACGGGAATGGGACTGATATGTGAATGAAAAAGATGACTGATCTTGATTCTTTGCTATTTTTTATTCCTGAACTCGAAGGTGAGAGTAGGGAGAAGGGGTTTGTGCCCAAAGATGCATTTCCTTCGAAATGTTTCCCTCTGAAACTAAAATCAAATACATATAATCACCTTTTCTTACCAAAGATATGGTTTGTTTATTCATTAAAAAATCAAATCTAATGACTAAAGTAACTAATTTGCAGATCTTATAGATCAAGTACACTGTATTTAAATATATGCAAATAGTTTGTCTTACTGGTCTCTTATATCTGGTTGCAGGTGGCTGCCAAGAAGCTAACCCTAAAAATGTCACTTACCATATCACTGATGTTATATGTAAAAGAGCTGAAACTAGATACAACTATGGTGTTATACTGATACCAGAAGGTTTGATTGATTTTATTCCCGAGGTATATTCTAATCTCCTGTAGGGGGTATTAAGTTTACACACTTGAAATAATTTGCAAAATCTTCGTCTGTAGAGTCAAGTTTATAATTCTTTAACTAAAGAAAACACCATGGGTGCATGGATTCCTAATGGACGATACCTATATCAATCATGTATACTTGTGTATCTTCCTGTGTATAATCATGACATGGTTTTCTAGGTACAAACGTTGATTGCGGAATTAAATTTGATTCTTTCCCATGATGTTGTTGATGAGGCTGGGTAGTGGAAAAGTAAATTGAAGGAGTAGTCTCGCTTGCTTTTTTACTTTTTACCTCAAGCAATACAGGAGCAGTTATTGTTGGAAAGAGATCCTCATGGGAATTTGAAGGTGTTGTATTTGGTTTATACTTCTTCATGCTTGCTCTTGTTTTATTGTATACTTTGAACTTATTTGAAGATCTTGCCCTATATTACTGGGCAGGTTGCCAAAATTGAAAATGAGAAGATGCTCATCTCTATGGGGGAAACTGAGTTGGAGAAAAGAAAACATGAAGGAAAGTTCAAAGGGTAGTTCAAGGGACAGTCTCACTTCTTTGTACACCTCCACCTATTTTCATGATTTCCATGACATGAACTAATTATGATTTCTTGTACCATTCAGATATGAAGGGCGATGTGGTTTGCCCACAAACTTTGATTCCTATTATTGCTACGCTCTTGGCTTTGCAGCAACTGCTCTTCTCCAATCTGGGAAGACTGGGTTAATTGCATCTGTAAGAACTTGACCTATTTATGAATTTTCCACTTTAATGCCAACTTAGTTGTTGCATCAACGTGCAACAATCATTTTTTTAGTTGCATTTAGTCTGATATTTGAGCAATGACCCGTTGAATATCTTATTTTGCCAAGGTGGAAGAGAAGAAGGAAGAACCTGCTGAGGAATCTGATGACCATATGGCCGTAATGCTATCACTAAAGCTGAGAAGAAGGATGAACCTTCATTGCAGTGTAGCTGGTCTACTCCTTTATAAGCTCACAACTACTTGGAATGCTAGAATGGAGCTGTATGTTTTTGTAAGAAAATTAGTTTGTATTCCTTTGGGGGGTCTCCAAGTGAAAAATGAGTTGTTATCCAGTTAGTGTTCATGTCTACAATATGTACCATATATAGCCATACGTGATGTTGTTGTATTCAATACAAGGGGCAAGGTAAAATGTCCTCCCCATGTAATTGTCATTTGATTATAAATAAAAAATTTAAATACTTCTGGAATATGTTCGGCTTTAATTGGCATTCAATTAGAAAACTTGATATTGAACTACAAATTGACTGACTAAAATCCATAAAAAATTAGTAATGCTGAACTAGTATGTCATTAGTGGCTTTTTTCATAAGCCACTACATTCAATCAAAACCGTTTTATACAACAACATTATACAAAATAGTGGCATTTGTATAAATGACAAATGATGGATAGTGGCTTTTCTATAAATGCCAAATGATGGTTTTGTGGCCTTTATGTGGCATTTATTCGAAGCCACTAAAGACAAATGTTTAGTGGCTTTTACAACTTAAGCCACTATTTCCTAGTGGCATTGGCACTAGAGGCATTTTTTTTAAAGGTCAACAAATGCCGCTAAACCTGTTTATTGGCTTTTTTCAGTGGTATTTCTGAAAGGCCACTAATGGGTATTTTTGCTGTAGTGTCAAGTCCTTAAAATGTATTTTCCACTCCCTATATTTATTGTAACAATCACAATACGGTCTAATTCAACCTTTCTTAGAGCTATCTCAATATGTGTGACCCTGTAGGCACTATACTATGTTGGAAAAAGATTCACTAATCAATATTATGATCCATAAGAAATGTGAGGTGTTTGGCCACAAGTCAATGCTACCCAAGTAGTAGGTTTAGTCGAACAACAATAAACCATCAATGACCAATGTTATCATGTGGCATGATCCTTTTTTCACATATATCCACATTGAACTGAATGGATGGAAATTACATCCTCATTATGTTCTATCTAAGAACCTAGATCTCAAACTAGACTAGAAAGATACATGATCTCTTTGTCATATATGGAATCAAATGAGCATGGCAATACATTTATCTAGTCTCACTTATAAAGAGGCAGGCCTTGGATATCACTCATGTTATATGGGAGAGACGAATGCCTTAAGTATCACTCACAATATGTAGCATGATTCTCATCATGCCCAATCACTACCTTATGTAAACCTTCTTTAAGATCATGTTGGGTATTGTCATAGCATGAAGATTATCACTTCATTATTGAGTGACTTCAGGTTGAAGGACCACAACACCATTGTCTCATTTGAGAGTTGGTTATGACTATCATATAACAGTACATGAATCACACTCAAGGTGGGGTTGTCCAATACACATGTTCCCTAAAAAGTACCAATGTACCTGACTTGGTATCTAATACCTATGATTTGTAAGATATGGTTATCAGTCACCAGACATACTAGTCTTATGTGTATTATTGTTGTTCGATCCATAAAAATACTTGACTATGGACATTTAGTAATATTGTTGTTATCATCCATTAGGATCTCATGTTGAAGTTTGTTCAGGGAGCAGTACTCTCAAGGATGTCTATGCTCTATGTGGAGAAATTTGTACGGATCCTCTCGATATGTTCCTTGCCTAGTTCGCTATAGGAATTTAGAAAATGGGGAGGGTCAGATTCACTCTCATATCTTTCAACCAATAATTATAAGGACATTTGTTATGTACATTGATATTGTAGTGATTCAATGTGCATCAATAAATTGGATTTGACTTATTAATAAAACTAGAAAATATAAAATATCCCTATAACTATCATATACTGATTGTCTTCTAGGACATATGCATAAAAAAATCTACCGCAAGAATGGTAGGAAAATGGTTTAAGATAATGAAGAAGTATGTTTTGAATTCAAACAAGTAGGTCCATTAATTTTCCTATAGTGAATCAAGATATCCAAGTCCATTGAGAAATATATCCATGATTTAAATGCTAGGTTTTGTTCAACATGTATCAACCACTTGAAAACCTGTATAAAAAACCTTAAGTTTTTCAATTTACAAAACATGAATAAATGTGTATATTATAGGAAAAGAATGGTATTATTATTTTTGTCTTCATTCATAGATATACTATCTAGACTAATATCATCATAATATGATGGCATATATTAGTTTTCTACTATATATCATTTATCATATCCAAAATATTAAAAACCTAATATGGTAAAGAAGAGTTAAGAGAATCAAACTCATAAATTCTTTTCTTTTTGCTATCATAATGATCATTTATCTCACTAAGTTCAAAATTTAGGGAACCAACAATTATAGACAAAAATTGTTAACTTTTTTCTTTACTTTTTTCTAAAATCTATCCCGCAACTAGAATTTAATCTCCTATGGAGTAGGTTGAGAGACATATCATACTATGACCATCACTTGGAGGTTGTGTTCTCGCTTGTTCATCATTTCATCATTTCTTGCAATGAGGTATTATATAACATGATGGAAAGCTTCTTCGTCTTATTGATTTAACACGGGGTTGGAGAAAAAATCTCAAGATGTATGATAAGCCTTGTTTTTATCCTTTTACTTCTACTTCTTCCTTTTTAGTTTTGTTATGTTATCTTTACAATGTCCTTTTCCCACGCAACATGGAGTTCTAATAGAGGAAGATATAGATTTGTTGTTACAATGATGATAAATGCATATCTTACCATTTGAGTGTTTTTCAACCTTAGCACTTGATTGTCCACATTAAGAAGAGGATGAAGACTTGAAACCCTTTTTTTTAAAGAAATTTTTCTCTTAACATAAGTTTTTTCCGCTTATTACATGTCATGATCTTGGACCTTTATGTTGTACTTATCTAAGTTATGAATAAGTTCATCAAGATATAAAATTGAAAGATCTGATTATTATTTTTTAGAACAAAATTTCCTATAATACTAGGATTTAGAGAAATCAAATTCTTAGTAACAAGTTACTTTTCCCTATTATCTTTTATAATATAATTGTATCCCCAAACCTGAGTGATATCTACAAAATATTTGAGACACCATAGATACATGTAATCTACTAGAGTTGGAGTATACCAAAGTATTTGAACATGGAGGAGAGTAAGAAAAATAAATACCTTGGTGGAAGAAAGATTGGATAGAGCACTATGTACTGATGAATGGAGAACTCACTATACACATCACATAATGAAGCATTTACCTTTCTACCAGTTTGATCACACTCTTCTTATTACGTGGTGGAGAAAGAAGTAACCAAAATGAAGATACGACAATGATTCTTTAATTTTGAACCTATATGGGTTGATGAGGAGATGTGTGAGGCTACTAAGAAGGCAACATGGTAATAGGCACAAGAAAATATTATAAAATCAAATCCATGGCCAACTCTCCCATAGGGACACTTAATCTCACTATATTCTCCAGATACCCAATCATCTTGAGTACATGAGGGCTAACTAAATTTTTCTCCATAACCCTAGATTCCATCACTAGTGAATCTCCATGTTTAAATATTGTGTCACCTTATCAACATTCCCATTTCTTCTTGTTGGCTCTATGTATGATTTTTTTGATAAGTTGAAATGATCTTGATTTTAGGTGATCATCTATCAACATACCTCTTCGTCGTAATTGTGAGATGCTTCACTTAGATGCTAGAAAATATATGGACAATGCCATTATTGAACATGTAACAACTCTTAGACTTTGTATACTCCCCTCCCTTTATTATGAGGAATAAACACTTATTTTCATCAAACTATTCACACATAACATTGTTAATGCAATAAGAACACTTGATATATTTAATTATGTATCATATCTTAGGTGGAATTTAAAGAATTGTCCATACTCAGTAGTCATATCTCACAACTTAAACTTGAAACATAAACAAACATATTCAAATATATGAAACCTATCCTATCAACCAAATATTTTATGATTCCCCTCTCTATATATACTCTACCACGTAATTCCTATAACCCATTTACTAAAACCTTCAAACAAAAACTAATAACATAGTCCAACTAGCTTTAATCCCTTGCTACTTAGATTTTCCTAATTAACTCTTATATTTAAAATCTTCACACTTCTTATTTAGGATATGAAAATCTACAAAAATAGTGTTATATAAGCTTAGTATAGACTTTTTGGGAATTTTTAAGTATGTAGCATTTCTTTTGTATTTAGAAAACATTATGAAAACCTTAGTTTGAGGGTGTTTGTGGAGGTTAAACATATACATTCACACCATATACTTTTCTCCAAAGAACTCATGAGGTACAGATCCAGTCAAGTTTTGAAGAGGGGATCAACCAACATTTCACATTAGTTGGTACTTTTTCTCCTCTCATGTTTCTTGATCATCATATCATTGGTCATTGAATTGATATATTCTTAAGATATATGTGAATAAAAAATTGTCAACTACTTTTTTGTGTGACAAATTTGGGGTATTCATAGCATTATTAACTCCTGAAATTCTTCTTATCAGTAAGTTTTTCTCATTAGCAAATATCAAGATATCTATCATTTGTTCTTTGGTTGAAACATAACTAGATTCATTACATATGATGCTAATGTTTTCGTTCACTATCTCTTTAAGAATTGTCTTGGATGTTTCAATTTGAAAAGCATTGACATTATTAGTCTAAAGAAGATGTTCGATGATTTTCAAATTTCCAACTCATCTAATACTTCATCCATTTTATAGATATATTTATTTTTGTAATAAATAGTATCATCAAGTCCTTAGACTTTTAAATCTATTCTTAGAACAATATAATATTATCAGTAGACACACTCACATGTAAATCATAAGGATTTTCAACAACATTTCTTTCTTTATGAAGTACATATTGAATTTTTCAATTTTTTCATCAAGACCTTACAATACTTTATGTGTTAATTTTTTATGTACACTATTATATCCTTTAATTTAATTTCAAAGAAAATTTCTTCTTTCGAGACTGTGAGTTCTTTAAATAATAAAATAGACTCATCCTTGTCCTTAACCCTCCAGTGGGATAAGATAATAAAAAAGATATACATTTCATATTTAGATAAACTATAGTGTATCCAAGTCAAATATTTCAAAACCATCATTTTATTAATCATCCCAACTTTTCATCAATCATTTTTGGGGAAATTTGTGATTGTCTTGTTGATTGAACCTTTTCGCAAATGATATTTACATATTTCTATCAAAAGATTGAGCTTGTAGATCATATGTTTTAGACCTTAACATGGATTGGATCTAAAACCCCTTTAGGTTTACTTCCTACTCTGGTTCTTTTATGTGTAATACTAGCATCGTGCTCATTGCCTTCACTACCAACAAATATATTTTTGGTTTTTTGCACTTGGGAGATATGTGTCAAATATATTTTAAAAGATATGTCCTTAATAATTACCATATTTTCATATTATTTAGTCATGTAATAAAACATATATATTAACATAAAGTTCTTAAAAACTATATTTTCTAATAACCATGGTTTGAATGCTTGATCCTTTTTCTAAAATCAGACATTGCAATCAATTTTCTAGTTTTTTTCTTATTTACACCAATGGGATAAAAATGTACTTCTCAGTTAGTGTAAATGGTAATCTTGATTAGATAATGACTCGCAGTTCGTTGGGTTAAATCCTGAATGGGACACTATGGAGAGGATGCTTCACTAAGCCTACTGGAAAGTGTTTTGCTGTCAGAATGGACACTCATCCAGTTTACAAATAATTATAAAAAAACACCAGTGGGATAAAAAGGTAGATTGCCAAAGTTTGTAAAGTTGAACTAGAAGATGCATAAGAAAAAAAACAATCACGCAGGAATAATATAGATAATCCAACATTGTAACATTTCTTAAGGTAACTAGGGACTAAGCTATCAAGTACTAAAAACCAATGCCAAGGTGATATACTTAAAAGATTATAATGTTCAACTTATTGGTCACTTTGATTGTGTAATTAAAATCCATAATGAATATTCATTGTAAATATGCCAAACAAGAGACATACAAAGGAATATATATTTCTTTTTTATTGAAGATTATACTTGACAACAACAAATTTTTTGGGAGTAGTCTGGATTCTTATTTTTTATTTGAAAAATTGTGTGCATTTTCTTAGAGAATAATGTGAAAAAATTATTCTTCATTATCGGGAAACATTATAGACTGATGAATTACTCTTAATTACATTTATTTATCTGCTAAAAAACTAGTCACCTCTATCGTCTTACCCCTTATATAATATCATTCTATATAGTCAGTATTAAGTTCTGAAGTTTCAAGAATTATAGCTAAGTTAAGTTGTCCCTTTAGGTCTATTAGCTTGGTATCTATACACATATATTGAAGTCCCATATCTATCTAACTTTTATATAATCATGCTCTATTTGGTTTTCATAACAACCTTTTTCAATCATAATTTTGTGTATTCAAAATATCACACGTCATGCTAATTGCATTTAATGTGAAAATGTTGATTGTGTCTTTTTTTTCTCGTACTTAATTTTGAACCTTATAAAACATGGCTAACTAAATTAGTGAAAATACATATTCTTAATAGATTAAAATCAGGCACATCTGAACAAGCTATTTTTTTTAGACATGGGGAGAGCCTTTTATTCATCATGTACTCCCTTTATAGGCAAAATAGAACTAAGGACATTATTGTGATATAGAGCCGCTTCATCTCCAACTATCTTGGACATTAATGTAGGACACTACCTCCACCTACAAGAGCCCGACTCTAGAGTCAAATCTCACTTGGCTATTGTGTCCACAACCATATTACAGATTCTCCTACTAAAACAAAAATGAACAGAGTCTAGTTGATTAGCATAGTTCTCAACCTTCTTACACCATGGCTTGAATTTGGCTGAAATTTCTAACTTCCATGTGATCATTCTAATCACCAAAAAGCTATCATATTCAATTATCACCCTCCCAAATCTTGCCTTGCACTCATGAAGACCCACCACTATTTCTCACAGATCGTAGTTATCATATTATGTCCTCTATCTTTATTGCATCCACCCCATAGCCAAGTGCATGTATCATCATGTATCATAAATGATGTAGTCATGATATTCAATTTCTTCTTCACAAACACATCAACATTCAACTTAAGACATTCCTTATATGATGGTTCCCAGTTGATCCCTGGAAAAACTTGTGTGGGGGGAGTCTTCTATCCTCAAAAAGGCATTAAGACAACACCTTATCACCTTAACAATAGTCTTATCCATGTCATTGGGTTGTACCTTTGATCCTTGGAATACCAGAAAACATTGGTACTTCTAAAGTTTCCATAGTGTGATCGCAAACCATATCAGCCACTCTGGATATTATTTGTTCTTCTTCATATTGGAGACAAGCCAACTACCGAAAGCTTGCCCATTTAAGGTCATGCTCTGGGCACATTGTTGGATTAAGGTCCGTACCTTCCTATTGTCCACACACTTCTCTAGTGCGTGCGATGGTGTTTCATTTTCTACTCCGCACCAAGGACACTTGTCATTATTGGTGAACCTCCTCCTGGATCACGTGTAATTCATCATCAGAGCATTTTGCAAAGTTAGACATATTATAGTCTTAATCTTCTGTGGCACCTTCCGCTTCTAGATCAGGGTCCATTTCCCTAGCACCCTCATTGTTTGAGCATACTAGAGTATCAATAAACATTTTTGGTGGAGAAGCTTCCATTGTTGTTCTAAAGGTATGTGATCTCGTCCGGATCCCCATTGGCAATTGGAGGTGGCATAGAACTGATTAAGTTAATAGTGCATGCCTCAAACCATTCGTGTAGGAACACTTTGTCCCACTCTCCTTCAAGATCCACCATAGAACTAACATTAAGATCGATCAAATTAGGTGGGATGATTTTGTTCGTCTTCACTTAAGGAATCAAACTGCCATGAATCCATCTCTTGTTTCTCCTGGAAAAATCACTTTTCCTGTAGTCAAAGACAGGTGACTGATTGCCTTAACTAAAAACTTCCATATTCATGAAGTGTTAGTTACTAATTATCTTAATTCTAAAATTTTATTTTGGAATTTTAAATTAATTTAAAGATCATACTATAGCATGAAATAACATAATATGATTGTTAAGCTAAATGTACATTGTGAGTATCATAAATAGATAGTAAAAAAGTGAGAAATAGAATAATTAATTTAATATAATTGAAACACAATTAAATAGAACATTTATTTTTTATGTTGTTTGAAATTTTCTCAAACTCTATCTTTTTTAATTGCCACCTGTATTCCTACATACAATTTTTCTATGTCTAATTTCAAGACACAAATAAGTCCATAAACTTCAAACTATGAGAAACAAAAGACTATTGAATCAAATTAACATAAATTAATGATTCACCTGATATCATAGTATATGTATAATTAATTTCATGGGATGAAGGAGTGCCTTTTCCCATCTTGTGCCCCCTGCATTTTCCAGTTCTTATGGGAGTTATGTTGCCCATTCTGGGGGTGGTCGGACCAATCCCAAAAGCACTAAACGTGGGATATGATGAGAAATCTTAGAAGAGATTGGTGGTCAAGTCTTGTACTTTGGAGACTTCACTGAAATTTTGAGGCATGATGAGAAGAGGAGGGGCTCTTCAAAAACTGAGTGAAGTCTGCAAAATTTTAAAGACACCGTAGATAAATATAATCTACTAGGAGTTGGGGTATACTAAAGGTATTTTCACATGGAGGAGAGTTAGAACAATAGATGTATTGGTGGAAGAAAGATTGGATAGAGCACTATTTTGTGATGAATGAAGAACTCACTATACACACTACATGATGAAACATTTAGCTTTCTATCATTCTGATCACACTCTTCTTATTGCATGGTAGAGAAAGAAGTAACTAAAAAGAAGAGACGAGAAACATTCTTTAAATTTGAGCCTATGTGGATTCGTGAGGAGGCATGTGAGGCTACTAAGAAGGCAGCATGCAAAGAGGTACAAGCAAATATTGTGAAAAGGAAGATTGACTGAATGGAATTCAAAACTAGACTCGTGGGAGTATGATACATTTGAAGATTGGTGATGGCCCAAAAACCCTCTTGAAATTTTTAATATGTTCAAATGTGAAGAGATGGCTAATGAACTCCAAAAGTGGAACAAATGATATGAATCTTTCTAGTGTGCTAGAGCTCATGAGAGTGCGTTAAAAGACAGTGACCAAAACAATAATAATTTTCATCACATGGTTTCGCAAAGTAAGAAAATGAATTCCATTTTCGGACAGAATAATATTGAAGGTCTAGCCGAGTGAAGACAAGGACATTGAAGAAACTATCATACAATTTTATCCTAATCTCTTCAAAACATCCCACCCTAAAATCTTGAAAGAATCTTTAAGAGGTATTGTAAAAGTCATCGAGGAGTTACTACTGAAAATCTTGAGAGGAACATAGAAGATTAGTAAATCACGTTCAACATAAAGCAAATGCATCCTTACAGGACTCCAAGACCAGATGGTATAAAGCCCATTTCCCCCCCCCCCAAAAATACAAGAACATTGTGGGTAGTGACGTGGCCAATTACATAAGGAGTTGGAGGAGAGGGGACCGTTCAATAAAAGACATGACCCCCAGCTTGGTGGTGCTAATACTAAAGGTGAGTAAATGAAAGGAGATCTCTGAATTTTGACCAATCAGCCATTGTAATGTCATATATAAAATTGTTGTAAAAGTGGTGGAAATATACTGAAACCACTCATGGATAGTTTGATCTCAGTGAACTAGAGTGGTTGTATTCTAGGGCGGCTCATAAAGAATAATGTGATGATTTTTTATGAATGCTTTGCTATGAACGGAAGTACAGGAGGGAGGAAGTGCATTGACACTTAAACTCAACAAGTCAAAGGCATATAATAGAATAGAATAGATATTTATTGATTTCATAATGGGGAAAATGGGCTTTAGGGGGAAATGGAGATATAGAGTCATGGATTGTGTCTCCACGGTTAGTCACTCTTTTTCCATCAGTGGGGATATATCCAGGCCTATCCAACCGACACAGGGATTGCAACAGGGAGATTCTCCCTCACCTTGTCTCTTTATTATTTGTGTTGATATTTTTTCTATCTCCATAAAAGTTACATGACAATAAACATTTTTACATGGTATTACAGTCAGGTTGTTCCATGCATTTCACATATCTTCTTTGGAGATGATAGCATCATTTTTATGAAAGTAACCCGCCCAGAATACTGAAAATAGCTGAAATCATCAGTCAATATGAAAAAACATCAGGTAAAAAAATCCAACTTGTAATTCATATCCTAAAGTACTCGATTGGACTAGAGGTATTAACCGTGACCTTGCTTGTGGGATTTTACCCTATGTATTGTTGTTGTACCCACATCTTATGTTAGTCTGGGGGAGGGCGTTGAATATGTTTGTTTATGTTTGGGATACTTACCAAGATCGTGTGGCATCTACCAAGGCGCGTAGGGGATTGTACGAAGCTAGCTCGCATGGTATCTATCAAAGCATTTTGATAAATAGGCGGCATATGTTTTGATTATACAATAAAATAGATTACAAGAGGAACAAGCACTATTTAACATAACAATATATACACCTACGGCGGGGGTTGGGGTGTCGTCGTCAATTTGCATGGACTAGCAAACGTGGCAGTGGGGGAAAAAGAAAAGAAGTGTTAAATAGAGAGTGAGTCTATGATTTGCTAGCTCTTCTTCTTCTTTACGGTTGATGTCAAATGGAGAAGGGATATAGGTCAATGTGGCACCTAAACAAATCGTCAAGGAGTAGTAATAACAGTGTATGTGGTGGATATGTAGCCAGTGATAAATTCAAGCTGATTAGGATGGTTGCTACCAGGCCTTAGCAGCAACATGATAATTTGGGGGATCACATTGATATCATCACAGGTGCAACCAATGCAGCTAAGGCCTCAAGTCTTCTCATCAAAATAGTGGAGTCCGACAATCGTCGCTTGGTGCAAATGATTTCACAAGGGAAGAAGCACCCTTGGAGGATGGGGTAGCTTCCCGCAACTACGGGACATCATGAACATGTGAAATATAGACATCAAATAAATTCCCAAAATGGAAAATAGAGCGGGTAAAGAGATTGCTAAGTGGGGGGCAACACACATCATATCTTTCATTTCTTATAACATGGAAGGACTCCTAGACGTGATCACTGGGGTTTTTCATGTAGAAAGAGTATAAGTTTCATATGTATACAAAGAATACGGGAGTAACACACACTAAGATTTTTGTTGCTGCTTGGTGGAAGAATAGGACATACCGCTTGTGTAGGTGGTAGGCCACTATACTTGGTGTAAGTGTAAGTCTTAATTTTGACCCGTAGGCAGAGTGGGGATGAAGGGTTATATGCTCACAAAGTCTTATGTGCGGCTCTCGTGCACCTAAAACCACCCGTTCAAACCACTCACCCCCACTCATATTCCATATGTCCCTCACTAATCCCTACCTATCCACTAGTTCTCACCAACTATCCCCTTTTTCGTCTATTTTTTAAAGAGAGAGAAACAAAAGAGGAGGGAAGTGAAGAATAAAAAAGAGAAAAGAGGAGGGAAGTGAAGAATACAAAAGAGAAAAGAGGAAGGAAGTAATAGAAATTGAGAAAAGAAGGGAGGTAATGAGAGAAGAGGAGGGATATAATGAGGAAAGAGGAGGAAAGTAATGAGGAAAGATGAGAGAACGAATTATAGGATGGGGAGATGAAGGAAGTAATAAGAGGAGGAAGAGAGGAGGGAAGTAATGAATAAAGAGGAGGAAAGTATGAGAAAAGATGAGAGAAGTATGACAGATAGGAGGGAAGTAAAGAGTAGGCGTAGTTCACCAGTTTATGGACGCATATTCATTATTTTCGAGCACTTTTAACAATTTGTGGGCTCTTTTACCCAGTCTGGGAACATATTCATTATTTTTGACACTTTTTAGTCATTTTGGGCACATATTCATCATTTTTATGTGTTTATACCCATATGTGTATGCATGTCCAAAGTAATAGGTTGTTGATGCGCCCCCAACAATGGGTATAAGTGCCCAAATAGGACGATACACCCATCTAAGGGGTTGCATGTGCCCATAAAAGTTGATACACACATTGTATGTCGGAGTCCAAACATGTTAATGAGCACCCATAAAAGGGTTACACACCCATAAACTATTATAAGCGACCAAACATTGAGGCTTACGTGATCGCTTAAATGAGGGTACACACCCATAAATGGGTATATGCGTCAGCAAGTGTTGATATGCGCCCATAAAGGGGTTACATGCGACCATAAAAGTTGATGCACGCGTACACTAACTCTGTATTGGCACCCAAACATATTGGTACAGGCCCAATAATGTAGTATACACACCCAAACATTGTTTGTACACGCCCCACATTACCGAGCGATGTGCCAAATGTGTATATATGCATCCATACACTACTACAGAAACAACATTCAGTGTCACTTTTCTGGGCGTCGGTTATTTAGGAAAACCGACGCCTATAATATTAGACGTTGGTTATTTAGACAAACCGACGTCTATATTCGAAGACCAGCCAGACACGGGTACCGCTTTGTATTCAGCGTCGGCTGAGTATAACCAACTGACGCCTAAAATCGCCCGCAAAATCTAATTTTCGAGCGAAAAAAAATTTGGGTCACATACAGCGTCGGTGTTTTAACTATTCACCGACGCCTATTTAAAATGAAATTTTGCGCGAAAAGTTCCACTTTCGGGGTCGGTTATCCTTGGATAACCGACGCTGATAATGGTTCCCGCCAATTAATTTAGGGTAAAGATTGTCTAATTGGACGTCGGTTTTTATTAGCAACCGAAGCTGAAGATAATAGGCGTCGATTTCCGTATATAACTGACGCCGTTGACCAACTTAATAGACCTGATCACCTGGCTCTTCCCCCTTTCTTCCTGTTTCATTGTGAATTCTGCTGCTGTGCTCCACGCCCCCCGCCGCTGCTGTGCTCCACGCCCCCCATTGTTGCTGCTGTTGTGCTCGCACGCCGCCGCCGCATCCTCTGCTACTACCGCCGCCGCATCCTCTACTGCTGTTGTGCTCCACGCCCCCAGTCGTTTGTTGCTGCCGCTGCCACTGCTGCTCTAGATGCTCCACGCGCTGCTGCCGCCGACGATCCTCTGTGCGCTCCACGTCGCGTCCTCTGCCGGTCCGCCACTGCTGCCGCCGCTCTTCTCCACACTAGCTCCAGGTAGCGCTACCTCTTTGATTCCTTCTCCCTAGCTATTTACCAACATGTAGTAAGCACGGCCATGGCTGTGTTGGCCAACTACGGCCGTGCTGGACAGCACGGCCGTGGTAACGACCGTGGCTATGTTGGCCTACCACGGCCGTGCTGGACAACACGGCCGTGGTAAGGCAACACAGCCACGGCCGTGGTAGGCCAACACAGCCACGGCCGTGCTTGCTGTTGGTAAGGATATGAAATTTTTTTTATGTAATGCTTTATGTAAATCTTAGGATATGAACAAATTTTTTGCTTGCATATATTTGTGCTTGTAATCCTAATGTTTGACTTAATTCAGTAAATTTTGATGCATGTTGAAATAAGATTTAAACTTGTCAATTCTAGCATCCTAATTTGATTTGATTAAACCTAACATTGATGAAATCCTAACATCAATTGTGATGAAACCCTAACATTAATTGTGATGAAACCCTAACATGTACATATCTATTATTGTGTTTGTTGGCCTAGAAACCCGTCCAAGATTTACTCATTAGGAGTACATCTTGGATAGTCCCTGGTTTGGGACTGTTCTTGAACACCTAATCTCACTTAGGATGTAAGTGTATAATGTGTATTGGGTTTTCGAGAAAACTTCGACAACATTTCCCCATTTGTTCTCTAAGTACATATGTACTTAGAGAACAGCGGGAAAATGCTGCCGAAATTTTCTTAAAAACCCAATACACATTATACACTTACTAGTGAGATTAGGTGTTCAAGGATGGGATAGGTGGTACACATTTATTATATATAAGAATGACATCACATGTGTTTGTTGGCCTAGAAACCCGTCCAAGATTTACTCATTAGGAGTAAATCTTGGATAGTCCCCGGTTTGGGACTGTTCTTGAACACCTAATCTCACTTAGGATGTAAGTGTATAATGTGTATTGGGTTTTTGAGAAAATTTCGGTAGCATTTCCCCGTTTGTTCTCTAAGTACATATGTACTTAGAGAACAGCAGGGAAATGCTGCCGAAATTTTCTTGAAAACCCAATACACATTATACACTTACTAGTGAGATTAGGTGTTCAAGGATGGGATAGGTGGTACACATTTATTATATATAAGAATGACATCACGTGTTTGTTGGCCTAGAAACCCGTTCAAGATTTACTCATTAGGAGTAAATCTTGGATAGTCCCCGGTTTGGGACTGTTCTTGAACACCTAATCACTAAATTATATACTGTTTGTATGGAGTCTGGCTTTATTGTAGATAATAGGAGTAAATCTTGGATAGGATGTAAGTGTATACCCTAATCTTGTCCTAATATATACTTGTTTTCTCTTTGATCATAGAATGGATAGATCATGGATGTCCATTCGCAATCGCTGCACCCAGAGTTTATATCTGGTCTTGATCAGTTTATTAGATTTGCCGAGGAACATAGAGTAAAACCTACAGATAGGTTCTACTGTCCATGTAGGCATTGCGGTAACAATTTGAAAGTCAACACTGGTGAGGAAATCAAAAGTCATGTCATGTGCAACGGGATTGTACAAGGCTATACAGAATGGCACTGGCATGGAGAGATTTCAAACTCGAAACCAGTAGATGTCGATAGCAGTGCTTGGGTGGAAGAAGAAATTGCCTCCGATGACGTAGATGTGAACGAACTAGTTCCAGTAGACATCGTTGATGCGATGCTGGATAGTTTTAGGGTAGAGCACACTGATCCACCTCCTATCTTTAGAAACATTGTGCATGATGTTGAGATACCGTTATACACAGGTTGTGCTAAGTTTACGAAGCTTAGCACTGTGTTGAGATTGTATAAGTTGAAAGCTAACAATAGATGGAGCGACAAAAGCTTCACTGAATTGTTGACTTTGTTGAAAGAAATGCTTCCTGAAGGAAACGAGCTGCCAATCTCAACATACCAGGTAAAGAAAATGTTGTACCCAATGGGAATAGAGGCCAAGAAGATACATGCATGCCCGAATGATTGTCTATTATTTCAAAAGGACTATGTAGATTTGAAAGATTGTCCAAAATGTGGTGTGTCACGGTATAAATTGACGACTTTGGAGGAGTCCAAAACTGATTCTCCTGCCAAGGTGTTGTGGTATCTACCTATAATATCACGGTTTCAACGCTTGTTTGCAAATCCGAAAGATTCAAAGAATTTGAGGTGGCATGCAGATGTTAAGAAAAATAATGATGGGATCCTACGACATGCGTCAGATTCCCCACAGTGGAAGAAGATTGATCTATTGCACCCCAAATTTGGTGAAGAAGATAGGAATCTAAGACTTGGGCTTTGTACAGATGGGATGAATCCATACGGGACATTGAGCAGCCAACATAGCACTTGGCCAGTCATGCTTGTTATATACAATCTTCCTCCCTGGCTGTGTATGAAAAATAAATACGTTATGATGTCGTTGTTGATATCGGGCCCTAAACAACCTGGAAATGATATCTATGTTTATCTTGAACCTCTGATTGATGACTTAAAGAAACTTTGGGCTGAAGGTGTGATGACCTATGATGCTTCAGGAAGAGAGACATTTCGTTTGCACGCTATGTTGTTTTGCACTATTAATGACTTTCCAGCATATGGGAATTTGTATGGATATAGTGTCAAAGGAGCTAAAGTGTGTCCTATATGTGAAGAAAACACTGATTCAATAAGACTAAAACATGGCGAAAAGACTGTATCTCTTGGTCATCGAAGGTTTCTTTCAAAATTCCATCCATATCGTAGGAAGTGTAAAGCATTCAATGGATGGAATGATGAACGGAGTGCACCTAAACCTATACCAGGGGATGTTGTTTATGAAAGAGTAAAAGACATTGTCAATGAATTTGGTAAGAAATCACAATGTAGTATGGCCACACGGAGTGACAATTCTTCATTCAAGAAGAAGTCAATATTTTGGGATCTTCCTTATTGGAGTTCCTTGACAGTTAGACATTGTATCGATGTAATGTACGTTGAGAAAAATGTCTGTGATAGCATCATTGGTACTATGTTAAATATACCAGGTAAGACTAAAGATGGGATAAAATCCAGACTGGACCTACGTGAAATGGGAATAAGGTCAGAATTAACAGAATTACGTGAAATGGGTAATAAAAGAACATACTTACCTCCCGCTTGTTACACGTTGTCTAGAAAGGAGAAGAAAGCTTTTTGTGAATGCTTGGTAAATGTTAAGGTGCCACATGGTTACTCATCCAACATCTGTATATTGGTATCAATGAAAGATCTGAAGTTGATAGGTCTTAAATCTCATGATTGTCACACTCTAATGCAACAAATATTGCCCGTGGCAATTCGATCTATATTGCCGAAGCATGTAAGGTTTGCAATCACCAGACTTTGTTTATTTTTCAACAGTCTATGCAGCAAAGTTATTGACCCTGATACTCTCGATAATTTGCAAAGAGAAGTAGTTGTTACCCTATGTCAACTTGAGATGTATTTCCCTCCTTCGTTCTTTGATATCATGGTACATCTTGTTGTCCACTTGACTAGGGAAGTTAAAATGTTGGGACCAGTTTTCTTGCATTGGATGTATCCCTTTGAACGATACATGAGTATTTTTAAAGGTGATGTTCGAAACCGTTATCGGCCTGAAGGGAGTATTATTGAAGGTTATGTGGAGAGAGAGGTTATGGATTTTTGCAATGACTTTCTGAGTGGTAATAACACTCCTATTAATGACAAGAATATTGAGGAGGGCAAAGGAATTTTGGGATCACGGGTGAAAGTAATCAGCTGTGAGCAGTTGGAACAAGCTCACTTGTATATTTTACACAACATGGACAAAGTGAGTGTTTATATCGAGGAACATACCAATTTCATCAAGAGACAACATCCTCGAGCAAGTTCAATGTGGCTTGCTAGAGAGCATAATACGACTTTTACTAAGTGGTTTGAAGATAAAGTCTTACATCAACTATCTCAAACACCAAATGATATTACAGAAACTATCAAATGCCTCGCCTTTAAACCAAAACCGAATGTTATGTCTTATGAAGGGTTTGACATTACTGGGTTCACATATTACACAAAGCGCCAAGATGATAAGAGTGTCGTCCAAAATAGTGGGGTCACTCTTCAAGCGTCGACTATGTATTTTGCAAGTGCAAAAGATAAGAGTCCACGTGAAGCTAAAATGTCATATTACGGTTTCATTGAAGACATATGGAAGTTTGACTACATAGATTTCAGAATTCCGCTCTTTAAATGTAATTGGGTTGATAACACCAAAGGAGTTATAGTGGATGAATTGGGTTTCACTTTGGTGAACTTTGAAAAGATTGGCGAGAAGGGTGAACCATTCATATTGGCATCACAGGCGAAACAAATATTCTATATCGATGATCCTGCAAATGATAAATGGTCAGTTGTTCTTCATGGTAAAAGACAGTTCATTGAAGATCCTATAGATGAAGAAGAGTACTATGATAAGTATGATGACTCCAGTCCATTCTCAGTTGGGTTGCCAACTCCACAAAATATTGAAGCTAATGATGACTTATATGTGCGCGGAGATCACAATGAAGGATTGTTAATTGATAAAAGATCACAATTTTAGAGACATGTATGTTTATATTGTTTAACAAATGCTAGTTAATACAAATGCTAAATGTTTGCCTTTTTCTGGTTAATACAAATGCTAAATGTTTGCCTTTTTCTAGTTAATACAAATGCTAAATGTTTGCCTTTTTAATGACATTTTCAGATGGCTGACCATGATGAGCATGATGTCCATGATGAGCATGAAGTCCATGATGAGCATGCTGTCCATGATGAGCATGATGTCCATGACGAGCATGGTGAGGATACCAATGTAAGTTCTAAAAACATATCCTGTATTTCTATAAAATTCATTATCTTCTAGTTATGTCATATATCCCATATTTCTATATTGCGCTAATTCTGTGGGTTTATTTTTGTCAAATTTTAGGTTGATGATGCACATGTACCCACTGAAGCACTGGAGCAACTTGATGCGCAACACCAAACACTTAACAAGAAAAGGGGCATCACTCTGTTGAAGAAGTTAATAGCATTGAGTGGTAGTGGATCCAAATTGGTTGTGGATTTTGATAATGGAGGAAATGCAATTGGAGTGAACCGCAATAATTTTGTAAACTATCTTGGGTGTGTCACTCGAAGCCATTGTGGTGTTAAGTATGATAATTGGCATAAAGTTCCTCGGGGGAAGAAAGACTTGATATGGAAGGATTTATGCGTGAGTTATTATTATTTACAATTCTATTTTGTAGATTACAAATTATATTATTTGCAATTTTATTTTTGGATACTAGTTAATAAGAATTCTATTTTATAGAATCTGTTTGTATTGGATGAGAAGCTGCATCGTAAAAGCGTGATGCAACGCGCTGGAAAGATGCTTAGGAACTATAGGACAAATCTGAACAGAGAATACATAAAAGATGGTGATAAGAAGAAGAAGTCAGCTCTTGAGCAGTGGAACTTCTTGGACAAAGAAGATTGGGACAATTTTGTTGCTTCAAAAAAAATCTGAAGAATTCAAGGCATTAGGCGTCACTCCCAATTTAATTAATATATGTTGTATTCACCTATTCAAGATTAACATTTAGTGCTACTAATCAAATCATTAATGTGCATACTAAATAGGCCCTCAGTGATGCACAAAAAGCAAGGCGTGCACTGAATGTGCATGACCACACTATGGGTCCAAAGGGCTATGCAAGCGTTCACCAAAGACTACAGGCGGAGTCTGCGGCTACTCAGGAGTCTGCCTCACCATGATATCTGGATAGCTGGGAGGCAAAACAAGAAGGGTGAAATAAAGAAGCCCGTAACTGCTGAGGCGGCTCCGAAAATAGTAAAATACAACTCTTAGAGTAATCGTTTGAATATTGATTATTTGTGGTGTTAACTTACCAATTTCTGTTGATGGTGATTAGCGGGAGCTACACGTGCAGAGAAAACAAGGCACGTTCATCCCTCAGGGCACAAGGGATGAATTGACAGTTGCTCTGGGTAACCCAGAGAATCCTGGACGTGTTAGGGGTGCAGGCGCTGGTGTGGGCATCAAAGCATTCTTTGCGCCATCCCAGCGCAAACTCAGAGCGGGACTTTCACAAGAAGAGGTAACCTATTCTTTTTTTAGAATGTTACTGCAAAAGAAAATTCAATAATAGGAAGCTAATGTTTCTTTTATCCATGTATAGGAGAATAAGAGAGTCGAGGATATAGTTGGTAAGAAGGTCAATGATACAGTTGCTGAGAAGGTCAAGGAAGAAATAGTGCGGTGGCAGGCATCTCAGGCTTCCAATCAGCCTATGGCGACCCACTCTTCTCCTGATGCACAGACTGCGAGTAATCTTGGAGACCCATCGCCTAGCACGTCTGTTGTAAGTATTGTTTATGACACTGTATCTAGTCTTTTCAAGATGATATGTTCGAAAGGTGATATGTATATATGTATAACATTCTTTACGTAAATTTGTAGGCATTGAAGCCATGCCGCTTAAGAATGCAAGACTATGTTGTTGCAGAGGCGAATGCTTACCAGTCCCTTCCTGGGGCAACGTTTCATGGGACTCCAATGCCGCAGGGCTACGTTTGTGTGAGCCCGATATGTGTCTTACCCGATTGGAGGGAAGCTGCATTGCCATATGCCCACCCAGATATTGATACACTTGGTGAGGCAGAAGGCAGGGTGATATTGTGGCCCAAAGCAGATGTCGTCTACACTACTGAAATTGTAAGATAAATTTACATTACTTTAGATTGTTAATGTGTATATATGAGGTCAACTGATCTAAAATTATATATACAGGTTAAAAAGAAGACACCCGGAGCACCTAGGCCTCCACCTCCACTTCCTGCATTACCAAGTTGGGTTCCAACTGACCTAAAATACCCGTTAGGTCCTGCTTGTAGGGGAATGCCATGTTGGCTACGGGCACATAATATACATTGCCCTATAATTGTTTCTTTAGAAGCAGATTATGTAGGTCAATCATACGATAGCTCTTTATTTATACAAGATATTATTGAGTTGTTTATGTATGATTGGCTGAATACATCAATGATAGAGACATGGATAAGGTGAGATCTTATTTATACATTCATATACCTTGTGTAAGATCCGGTGATCTGGTTTCTTATATATTAATGCATACATAATACATGTTTTGCAGCAACTTAGTCGAAGATCAATGCAAACAATTTACATTTGATCATGTGGGATTTTTGATTCCATCATTGATTAGTATGGTAGCTAAAGACTCAGATAGTGTTCAACAATACTGTATATATGCTTTTACAGTTTTTGGTCAGCAAAAGAAGACGATAATAATAGCTCCATTCAATGTCAAGTAAGTTTACTTTATTTATAATTTGGACTTAAGAAAATTCCATTTTTATTGTGCATTTTGAGTTATTAATTTTTAACTTTTTTACCTCTAGCGGTAGACATTGGGAGTTACTAGTTATTGTCCCCAGGACGTTCACTGTTTATTATCTAGATCCTGCGGGAAGTACATTGAACACTAAAATTGGACACATATTGAGAATGCCATTATTCTAGTGAGAAATATTTGATTTTTATATCCGTTAATATCTGTTATTACATTACTATTTAATTATGCAATTTACTGTATTACATTAACATGTAGGGGTTTAGATGCATTCAAAAATGCTGGAGGAAATGTCCCAACGAGAAAGAACCAGCCAATAATTTGGGAGAACGTAAAAGTAAGTTCCCGACTCCAATGTATATATTATTTATGTGAACTGTGCTTAGTTGTATTTTTTAATATTTTGTATGTTTCAATTTATAGTGCGCTACACAAGACAACGGTTGGGCATGCACATACTATGTGATGCGATTTCTGCAGATGATTATATGACATGCCGCATTGGATATTAATACCATACATGAGGTATTATATATAGTCTCATTAGTTAGTATGAAATATATCAATCTTATTTCTATATTATTACTTATATATATACATCATTCTCTTTGCAGGTGTTTAAAACTGACCACACTATAGGTAAACGCTTAAAAAATGTACATGCTCCATATACGATGGAAGCATTAAATGAAATAAGAGATCAATGAGCAAAAGCCATACAAACAGTGGCGATTGTAAGATATAAATGGGATGTTGATAGCGATGCTGAATGATATTTTGTAAATAAATATTTCTAAATGTTTATACATATTTGAATGTTTCTACATGTATTTGAATGTTTCTACATGTGTGAATGTGAGAATTGAATTGATGTCTGAATGTATCTACTTGTGTGAAAAAATATTTGTTGATTTTGCAGGTTTGTGGCCTGTTTGTAGGCTGATATCAATGGATGTCGTAAACCTGCAGTTCAAAAAACTGAACTGCAGGCTCTCATCCTGCTGATCAGCCACAGCAGGCCTGCAAACTAATAAAAAAAAATTAAAGTATAGGCGTCGGTTCTTTATAGAACACCGTCATCAAAGGCCTACAACGTCAGTTATTAGATAAAAATCGACGCCTAATATGACAAACAACCCGACCGTGCAGGATAGCACGGCCGTGGTAGGAAAGGCGTCACTTATTAGTATAAAACTGACGCCCATAGACTAAACATGGCCGTGCAGCGAAGCACGGCCGTGTCGTCTGGGTGTATGGTGTCAGCTGTTAAGTTGTTAACCGATGCAGAAAGTGTCCTAGGTGGTGCTCTTTTTTGTGGCGTGAACCTTATAGACGTCGGCCAACTATATATAACCGACGCCTATATGTCAGATAGGCGTCGGTTAGAAAACCGACGCCAAAGAGTTCGACCTTTAGCGGCGCCCACATAGGCGTCGCTTGAAAACCGTCACCAAAGGGGGTTAAACAACCGACGCCAAAGGTTGTTTCTGTAGTAGTGATAACTAGGTACAGACACCTACTTTATGTGTATGTGTGCCCACTTATGTTGAGTTTACACCTATTAATGAAGTAGGCGCCTACTAATGATGAATACACACCTACTAATGATGAATTTGCGTCTACTTTATGCATATATCCGTTCATTAATGTGGAATTCACACATATTAGTGTTGAATACGCGTATACTAATAACAAATACTCGCCTACTTCTGTCATCTCCTCCTTTTACTTCTCTCACTTTCCACATCTCACACGTGCTTACTTTACGCGTATGTGGGCCTATTTATGTCAAATTTATGCCCATAAAAGTCAAATACCAACATATGAATGATGAATACCCCCTATTAATGGTGAATATGCACCTACTTTAAATGTATATACACATTAATGTAAAATTGACGCTTATTAATTGTCAATATGCACCTAAAAATAGTGAATATGCGCTTATAACAATTAGTCTTGTATATTTATTTTGAGTTATTGTGTTAGTAAGAAAGTATTCGTACAATTATTTTGTCAAAAGTATATCAACATTCATCTTGTTTAAATAATTTTTTTAATAACGAATCTAATAGTTTTTATTTTGTGAAAAAAGAACATTCTGATTTTAAAGTTATGAATAAGACAAATTCTCTCTCATCACTTCACATCCACCTACCACGCAGTATCATTTTTTTCAAAAAAAATGTGTTAATGTTAATTTTATTGGAAAATATTTATATAACGAATCAAATAGTTTTATTTTGCCAAATAAATCATCATGGGTTCCAAAGTTACAAGCCAAACAAATTTTCCTCTTAGTACATAACTTCCACCACGTCATCCTCTCATAACCACCTTTCTCCATAAAACTTCTCATTTACCGCAAAACAACTTGGCCTCAGCACAGCGGCGCAGCCCACATGGCATTGTTGGGGGGAGGGGGGGCAGTGGTGGTGTTGTGGGTGGGTCTGAGCCATACCCAAGTTCTGAAATTATGTACTAACTAATTAATTAAAATTGATAACATTGCCTTACCTGATATGGCTGCATAAGATTTTCTATTAATGGTGACATCCTTGTCCAAAGTTTCTGACTACGCCGTTGTCAGCGCGTGAAGCACACGACGCGTGAAGCACGCAACTCATGCGTGTGATTAGATCGTTTTCGTACAATGACTCCCTCATATATTAGAAGAAGAAAAAAAAAGAGGCCGGTCGGTGTTGAGGACGAGACACCTGTGGACGTGGGGACAAGGGAGATGGGAGTCTGTACCCGCCGGCGACAGATCGATCGTTTAGCACATAGTTGTAGTCTCTCTCTCTCTCTCTCTCTCTCTCTCTCTCTCTCTCTCTCTCTCTCTCTCTCTCTCTCTCTCTCTCTCTCTCTCTCTCTCTCTCTCTCTCTCTCTCTCTCTCTCTCTCTCTCTCTCTGTGTGTGTGTGTGTGTGTGACACGCAGAGCTGGTAAAAGCTGATCCGACCCGAGAAACCCGACATGTCCTATCCGCAAGCCGGCCCGATTAAACTAGAAAAAATATAAACTTGAATCCAACCCGACCCGACCAGATGTTTACCCAAAAATCAATATGACCCGGAATTGTCGACCCCAAATCTGACCTGACACCCGACCCGATAATATCGCGTAACCCAAATCAACCTGAAATAATCACAATCGACTTGACCCGACTGAATATCAACCTGACCTGACATTGACCCAACCCGACGTCAACCCACCCAACATCAACCCAACCCAATGTCAACCCGATCCAACACCAACTTGGCCCTATATCAACCTTATTTGACGTCAAACAGACCCTACACAGATCGACTCAATGTCAACCCGACCCAAACTCAATCCAACCGAAAACCGACCCGACCCAATGTCAACATGACCGAGTACTAGTGAGTAGCAACTAGCGAGAAGCTGAGAAGTCAAGTTTTAGTTTTAGAATAGATTTTGGTATGTCTTTATCGGTATATTATTTTAACAAAAAATAATTTGCTTGATAATTTGATAGTAAGGAAAAGGAAGAGGAAATATATGAGATAATGGATACTAAAAGAAGAAATTTATAAGTAAAAAGAATATTTTTTTATTTTTTAATTAATGCAATTTATTAGTCATTACTCATTATCACAAGTCACAACATGACCTAAATGAGGTCCAACTCAAAACAACTTGATTATACAAATATACAACCCAAGAAACCCCAACTTGGTAACTACCAAATTCAAAATGACTAGATGCAAACTCGAGTTAGCACCAGGAAATAGTGTAAATTGAAACGACATGAAGTGATTTGACGAACTCAAACCAACCCAATAAATGAATCTAAACAAACTTGTGTCAAAATTGACCCGACCTGAACACGAGTTGACCTAAAAATGCAAAATGAACCGAAGGGACCAAACCGATCCTAACCAACTGGACATGAAAGGATAAAATAACATCAATAATCTTTGACCCATAATGACGTTGGCCAAACTCGAACTGACCCTCCTGATTGCCAACTCTCCAACCTAAACAGACTGAGACTCAACCCATAACAACTAGATCCGAACAATACACTAACCCAAGAAGACCCAATCTGATTACTACCCAACTCGACCCAAAGTCAAATTAGCCCGAGGAAATAATGCAAATTGACCTGACCCGATATTAAGACGACTCAAAAAGATTTTATTTGAACCCGACCAGACCCGATAATGTAATCTGAAAAAATCTATACCAAAATTGACCCGACTCGAACTCCAGTTGACATAGAAATACAAAATGACCCGAAATGATCCAACCCGATACTAACCCGACTCAAACCCGACCCGACCTGAAAGAATAAAATAACTTGAATTATCTTTGACCTGTAATGACCCGATTTGAAATGACCCAGCCCAAATCCGATCCGACCCGCCCCATTGTCAGCTCTAGTTACACGCATGCGGGCATTAGACCCCAAGTAGACAAAAACCTCCGAGCAGATGGTGCGGCGATCGAGGGCGAAGAGTTTGGACAGCATGTGACCTGCAGCATCCCACGTCATGCCGGGCAGCTTGCTAGCTCGCCAGCCAGCCTGGCTAGTTATCAGTTAAACACTCAATCTTACCTACTAATCGTGCATTCATTCCGTCATTTGGTCGCTGCTAACTACTACTGCTACTTTTTTCCAGGTAGATAGATAACGCCATTAAACTAATCTGATCAAGGCAGCTGTCTTTGCGATCCATATTGCAATCCACCTACCCTATTTTGCGAGGACAAAGACGACGCTGGACGATGTCCCATATTTTTTCCAACCAAAAAAAACTACGGAGAATCCTATTTATCCTAACCAGAAGCCAGCAATACAAAATTTACAAAGAGAAATCTGACTAACTACGAAAATAGATCATCCACTTTGTGAAAAAATAATAATAAAGAAAATCCTTGAAAAAGGATTCCGGCTCTGGTTTGTGCTGCCAATCCAAATAATAGTCAAATCTAGAAGGAAAAGAATATGACTTCCTATGCCAACATGACATTAGAATAGGAATTGAAGTAAGATTATTAGTTCTAATCACATGAATGAAAGACTATAAATGGAGGCCCTTGGGATGGCCATTGAGACATTCACTGGTTGAGATGTGATCCCTCTAGTTATTTGTTGTTACCTTCTGTGGTAGAAGAGTTGAAAAATAAGAACAACCGGAGGAACTTTCTTGGTTGGTAAGAGAGGGTCAGTAACTTAGTTGTGGCTGATAGTCGGTAACACATTGGGTACACAGACATAGCAACTCTCTTGGTTGATAAGAGAGTGTCATCGACCTTACCTTGAAGTAAAGTAACGGTTGACGGTTATAGACACGATGTTGTCATAGAGACAATGGTTCAAACGAGTCAGGGGTCACAACGACATCAGGCAGTCCACAACAACAAAAGCGGCGTCATGAGGAGATCAAGTAAAAAGGGATATTTTATAGACATTGGATGTGATTCTCTTATTCCTCGTCTTTGTTCTCGTGTAGGGAGGGTTCTCCGGATTTAGGAGTGATTAAATCCTAGCAGTGTGAGTTATAATCTTAATTACATAATGTTTTTTGACTGGTATTTATCCTGTGGTTTTTCTCTTCTCGTCTTGAGGAGAGTTTTTCACGTTAAATCTGACGTTTCTTTTTTAGGTTTATACACTTTTTGGTAATACTTCCACAATGAGTTTTCATTACATCCGGGACCGTACTGGTACAACATCCCAAACAAGTGGTATCAGAGAACAAACTGCAAATGCCGGTAAAGATGGAAAAGGATGAAGATGTGATGATGATAAAGTTGACATTCATAAATTGACAGATCGATAGAGTGTCAAAAGTTTGATAGTACGTCTAATGCAGAATGGAAGAAATTAAACAGGAAGACCATCGAGACATTGCGAAAGCGGCTCGACAGTTCTGAGTTCCATCACGTCTCAGAAGAGACTAATGCCAAAGACCCGTTGGAGAAGCTCAAAAAAAATATGAGCGGAAGACTGCCACAAATAAAGTTGTTTTGATTAGATAGTTGGTGAATATCAAGTACCGGGACGGTACAAGCATCGCCGAGTATATGAATGAATTTCAAAGCCTTACAAATCAAATAGGGTCCATGCAAATAATTCTTGATGATGAATTCTAGGCTCTACTTGTGACGACCGCCATCAACCCGACAACATTATCACGCAAAATTATACAGAAATAATCATTAACAACGGATTACCAAAAAAATCGTTAAAATTTAAAACATTTTTACCAGGAGATTCACTATCGGAAAACTATTTACAAAAAGAACCACAACTATATATACATCATGGTTCACTTCATGCATACATTGTTCCATCACATCACTAGGATATGAGATATTTGTGGCTTTACTAAACCATATACAAAAGTAACAATTTACATCAAGGTGTACTAGTCAAAATCTCAAATCGATTATAAAAACATGTACGAACTATCTCCCAAAGGACCTCAGAGTATAGGTGTGGCGACACATCCCGCTATCACACAGACAACGAGGTGTCACGTGAAAACGTGTGGAAAATGCCATAAACCACTAATTACCAAAAACACGGGTTAATTAAAACCAATTTTGGAAAGCGGATAAACTAAGAAACTATTACATTCAGATCCCCATCCTACAAGAAAATAGGTTATATAACATAATACACGCCTTGATACGTGTCCACAGCTTAGAGGATCAGTTGTCTAGTCGTCACATGAGTTCATCACCTATTTATACATACATAACAACCCACATACAAAGCTTCAACAGCTATACATCGTGAAACAACGTCAAAACGCCCCCAAGGACCTGAGAGTACAGGGATGACTCTAAGACTCTACTACAGAACAACCAAAACAGCAGCATGCATGTCCATCTCTTGCCTTCTACTGCTTGTCTTGCTGCTCGGCCGCAACCCCACGACCACCACGACGTCTAACGCGAACACCTAAAAAGGTTGCAAACCAGTGGGGTGAGACACACAGTCCAAGCGAGAAACATAACTCCCCGCCGAAACCATAAAACCAAAGAAGAATTAAAGCAACAACAACTGATAAAGCGTAGAATAAGAGCAGTCTATAGAGCAAGGTTATTACTACCATCGAGCTTACCAAAAAGTATGGAAGGCATAAAATCAAGTATCTCTTTATGGAACATGATTGACAAGATAAGATTTATAAGATCTTACATCATAACATAAGGAATGTATAAGTAACTGCACGTATAACAAGATCAACTATACAAGCAAGGCCTCAATCAATGTTTTGTGTTGTGCCTTAAGCAATAAATATTATTCGGCTGGATTACATATTATTATGCCCTGAAGAAGTGAGTGTACCGCTCAAATCTAACCGATGGTTGCGAAACTCAGAGCTGGTGCCATACAAGGTCAATGGAAGATCCGAACTCCACAACCTCCCACCTCGTGGTCAGTGCACAAGAACCAAAGCAGGACCGCAGTCTCATGCTTAAGTGGCCTCAACCACAGGGTCAGCTCCATAGGCTACCCTTTATCTAGCCCGCCTCGGTACAGGTCTCGGCGCTAGTATATCTGAGCCACAAGCCAGTTCACTGTGCTCCCTGAGTCATGAACACATTCATGCTCTATCACACTGAGCCATGGGTCTGTTCACCATGATCTATCTATCCCGAGTCTGCAACCACAACTGCACTCGAATCCTCTCTATTTTAGGCTAGGAGAAACCTCACATATTCAACAATATGCGCTTCGGGTTAACTCACATGAGAACCCGTTTCACCATCACCAGCTACTGACGATGATGGATCTATGGCCAGGGCAAACTACATGATATGTTCTACTGTGATTAGTTAGTATATTTTAAGTGGATTATTGAGGCAACTAGGTTGTAACACATGCATAACATAAAACTACATTATTATTACCACCATCACAATGTCCTGGGATCTTCATCCCTCATTGCAAGAAACCACTGCCTCATAAGGCATTCTCATCACTTGAGATAACAATCCCAGATCATCATCAGAGGATAACACCTCAACTTAAGTACTTTAGCCAAACTCAGGTCCTCGGACCAAAACACATCATGCATGTTATCTCATCATCAAGAGTAACCATCAAAGCAATGTTACTCAAACATATATATACCTCATAGCCCTTTACCTGGCTATGCATCTGTATGAAACACTTGCATGGTTAGTATACACAATCATC
Source organism: Alisma plantago-aquatica (assembly GCA_963693085.1). Classification (NCBI taxonomy): domain Eukaryota; kingdom Viridiplantae; phylum Streptophyta; class Magnoliopsida; order Alismatales; family Alismataceae; genus Alisma; species Alisma plantago-aquatica. Next base: position 149,504,240 of record OY856411.1, read on the forward strand.
ATAGATTAACAGAAAGATCATATCATCAAACATAGGGCAACATTGATGATTATATGCTTTATCATTCATGCCTCAACATCTCATATACTTTATCTTTTACTCAGCCTCATATATATAATTCAAGATGATCATAAACACATGTTATTAGAGTTTCAGATATGACATGCTTACATATGTGTGTTCTATTATATCAACCACCTTGCTATATGTCAAAGGTTCACAAACCATAAACCAGAACTATTATATAGGTTTTCCAGAAGGAATGTGACCCTCACTAGAAGTGCTCGCTACCCTCACAAGAAGTGTGACGGGTAGGGCATTCTCACTAGAAGGGGTATCGGGCAGGGTAGACTCCTTCATCTCACCCAAGCATCTAGCCACATATCGGTCAAGCAAAGGCAAGGGTGTCGGCTACCACCTCAGGGTGTATCGTGCAACCCTAGGTGTCGCGCAACCATGTGTCAGGCACCTATGTGTCGTGTACCTCTGTGCCGTGCACCACTATACCGTGTACCTATGTGTCGTGCACCTCTGTGTCGTGCAAAGGTGTGTTGTGCACTAGGTATATATATCGTGCACCAGGTGTAAGGGGGTTGTAACGGGCACCAAGACAACCTTAGATGGGTGTATCGGGCATGGCACTCCACATAACCTGATGCCTGACACACAAGGGTAACAACCAACACTCTGCTCATCTAGGCATAATGGCCTGGGGGTACAACTCAAACGGTAGCAAAGAAAACATATTGTCAGCCAGGCTAGTCTCATGCTATCGGCCAACACACAAGGCCAAGGCCAAGGGGAGACGCCTACCATAGAACTAGCTAACAAAGCTCCATAACATCAAGGTGTGACGGCACCAATCCACCTCCTAGGTTAAGTGTATCGGGCTGGGCACTCAACCTGGTGTGACGCCCGACACACAAAGGTCAAGAAACAAGGTGTGACGCTCAACACAGCCACAACATGTCAACCATGACTCTAGCCCAAAGAAGGATATCGGCAGCACCATCCCCAAGCAATATCGTGTAAGATGCAACCCAACAAGGTCGTCTTCAATCTCAAGCACAAGGGCACCAAACCCTAAATTGATCAAGAAGATCGGCTCACCTCTCAACAACCAAGAGAGAGGGGTTTTGCACAACCTTTATCACAATTTGGGTAGCCACTAGGATCAACTCTACCAAAGGTCTACATCCCCCACAAAGCTCACCTCTCGAATCCATGGTGAGAGAAGGGTGTTTCTCAAACAACTAGAATACAAGCTCACCTCTCAACTTAAACGAGAGAGGGGTATTGCCCATATCACTCAGAGTTCAAGTTTACTTCTCTAGACCAAGGAAGGAGAGGGGTGTTGCTCAACAAGAAAACCCTAGAAACATAGTTCGGCCAACTAGGTGCAACTAACCAAGAAACTTAACTAGCAACATACATAGCCAATTATGATCATAAGAAACATACAAGAACATAGAGGGTAGTATAGTTAGGGTTAGGAGTTATGTAACATGCCTTAAGCAAGCTCCAAGCTCCTAGAACCAAGCTTCCAAGCACAACCATAAGAAGAAGAACAAGGCACTCTAGGGTTCGGCCACCACTAGAGGAATAAGGAGACTCCAAGATAAGGATTGGCCACCTTGCAAAGTAAGAGGTGTCATGCACCAAGGGAGAGGGGAAACTAAGGAACTAAAGGGATCCTTATCAAGAGAAAGGAAACACATATATAGGAGAGGATGGAGGAGAAACCAAGGTAAGACAAGGCAAGGTGTCGCCCATCTAGGAACACTTGTCCATGAGCAATGCCACCACCTAACATGCCTTAAACACATGTCTAAGGCCATTGCCACATGCAAGCATCAAGCTCCAAGTGTCCACTAGTGGTGACACAAACGAGGTCAAAGGGGTCAAAGAGATCCATGGGTGACACACCTCCACACCATGCTCGACATCACACTCTGGGCGACACACCTAGGCCGACACAGCCATGGCCAACACACCTAGGCCGACACAAGGCACTCCTGTCCGACACAAGGTCCAAAAAGGCAAAGGCAAAGCACAACAAGGCCCATCAAGGCTCATCCAAGCCCAACGGAACTCCAGCAACGAGCCCAACCCTTCCTCTCAACACTAGAGGAAGCAAGGATAGGGAGGAACACCTCACCAGGTGACAAACTTGCCCACAAACCCTAGACTTGAGTATATTACAAGTAGCACCTCCAGCTCTCAACAAAGCACCAACAAACCCTAATCACCACTAAAGGTGATTAGCAAGCAACTAAGCATCAGGGTTAATCAAAGCAAACATGATAAGCCCTAAACGGAGTTCAAGGTCCTTACAAGCTATAACCCTCTACAAAGGGATTTCGTCCTCGAAATCCGAAGAGAAAAGTGAGGGATACTTCCTCCTCATCTCTTCCTCAAGCTCCCACGTGGCTTCCTCAATGCCACGATGATGCCAAAGAACCTTCACAAGAACCATGTCCTTCCTCTTCAGCTTCTTAACTCTTCTGTCAAGGATCATCACATCACCTTCCTCGTAGGTCACATCTTCATCAAGCTCAACTTCAACTAGTTGTATCACTGTTCCTATATCTGGATGAGTTTTCTTCAGCATACTGACATGGAACACTGGGTGTAACCTTTGCAACTCTGGCGGTATCTCTAACTCGTAGGCTACCTTGCCCATACGTGCTATGACCGGGTATGGCCCCATATACCTGGGTGCTAGCTTACCCTTCCAGCCAAACCTTAACACACCTTTCCACGGCGAGACTTTAAGATACACTTTGTCTCATACCTAGAACTCCAAAGGTCATCGACGAGTGTCTGCATAAGACTTATGTCTGCCCTGTGCCGCTTTCAACTGTTGTTGTATCACCTTGATCTTTTATGTTGTCTGCTGTACTAACTCAGGACCCAAAAGCTGATATTCACTAGACTCATACCAACATAACAGAGATCTGCACTTCCTGCCATATAAGGCCTCATAAGGAACCATGTCAATGCTCCGCTGATAACTATTGTTGTAGGCAAACTCTATCAAACTGAGATGTACGTCCCAACTGCCTAGAAACTACAAAACACAAGCCCGAAGAAGATCCTCCAAATTCTGAATAGTCCTCTCAGACTGTCCATCTGTCTGTGGGTGGAAAGCGGTGTTGAACCTTAGCTGTGTTCCCAACGCCTTGTGCAACTGTTCCCAGAAATGACTCATGAACCGAGGACCTCTGTCGGAAACTATCATTGCGGGCACACCATGCAAATGTACTATCTCATCTACATATACCCGAGTGAGCGTCTCAGTTGTATACGTTGTCTTTACAGGTATGAAAAGGGAAGACTTCGTCAATCTGTCCACTATTACCCAAATGGAATCATGATTCCTAGTTGTCATGGGCAGGCCAACTATGAAATCCATGGTTATATGATCCCATTTCCACTCCGTTATCGGCAGAGGTTGTAACGTACCTTCCGGATTTTGATGCTCATCCTTGACTTGCTGGCATACCGCACACCTAGCCACAAAGTCAGCTACATCTTTCTTCAAGCCGGACCACCAATATAGGTCCTTCAGATTATGATACATCTTGGTGACTCCTGGATGCATAGCATACATCGATGTGTGTGCTTCCTCGAGTACTAGCTTCCTCAGATCATCAGCATCGGGGACCACCATCCTATCTTGATAGAAGACTAGTCCATCCTCGGACCCATGGAACCCATCACGCCTTACGCTGCCGAGCTCTGACCTGATCAACTGCACTGTATCATCTGTTTGTTGTTCATCTTTGATTTGCTGTCTCAGCATAGGATTGACTTGCATATGTGCTAAAAGTCCTGCTAACAAGGAAACTCTCATCTGTACATTCATCTACCGCAAGGAAACAAGCATATCCCGTCTATGGCATACCAGGGAACCCAAATGTGCCTTCTTTGTAGAAAGAGAAGAAGACTTTCGGCTGAGCGCGTCAACTACTACATTTACCTTACCAGTGTGATACTCAATGGTGCAGTCGTAATCATTGATTAGCTCCATCCATCGGCACTGTCGCATGTTTAGCTCATTATGTGAAAAGATGTACTTCAGATTCTTATGATCTGTAAAGATCTGGCATACTTCCCCGTAAAGATAGTGTCTCCAAATCTTTAACGCATGAACCACTGCTGCCAACTCCAATTCATGAGTCAGATAGTTCTCCTCATGTTTCTTAAGCTGTCGTGAAGCAAAAGAAACCACATGATCTTCCTGTATCAGCATGCAACCTAAACCTTTCTTGGAAGCATCATAGAAAACAACATAGCCTTTTCCAGGCTTTGGCAGTACTAGTACTGGAGCACTAGTCAGCTTCTCCTTAAACTTTGGAAAGCATTCTGGCAACGATCATTCCATACAAAAGGTACATCCTTTCTAGTCAACTTCGTCATCGGTAACGTAATCATACTGATGTCCTTGATAAACCTCCAGTAGTATCCTGCTAAACCTAGAAAACTACAAACTTCTGTTGGCGTCTTCGGCTGTTCCCATTCTGCAATGGACTCCACCTTCTTCGGGTCCACTTTAACTCCTTCTATAGATATCAGATGACCCAAGAAAGTTGCTTCTTCAAAATAGAACTCACAGTTACTTTACTTGGCATACAACTGATGTTGGCGAAGAAGAGTCAACGCTAGTCGAAGATGTCGCTCATGCTCTTGCCTATCCCGACTATAGATCAAGATGTCATCTATAAAGACAACAACAAACTGATCTAGGAACGGATGAAACACTCAATTAATCAAATCCATGAAAGCAACAGGCGCACTGGTTAGCCCAAATGACATAACCACAAACTCGAAGTGACCATACCTCATCCTAAAAGCTGACTTTGGTATGTCATCTGCCTTAATCCTCAACTGATGATATCTGGACCGTAGGTCGATCTTTGAAAACACTGTAACACCACACAACTGATCGAACAGATCATCTATCCTTGGCAACGGGTACTTGTTCTTGATCGTGGCTTTGTTCAACTGTCAGTAATCTATACATAGCCGCATCGACCCGTCCTTCTTCTTAACAAACAGCACTGGAGCACCCCAAGGCAACGTACTTGGTCGGATGAAACCTTCCTCCAACAACTCTTATAACTGCTTCTTTAGCTCTGCCATCTCTACTTGAGCCATCCTATATGGTGTTTGTGCAACTAGTTGCGTTCCTGGAACCAAATTGATCTCGAAATCAATCTCTCAGGGTGGAGGAACACCGGGGAACTCATCAGGAAACACATATGCAAACTCTCGAACAACTGTCACCTCCTCAAGACCAGGACCTTTCGCCTTGGTATCCACAACGTGAGATAAGAACGCCTTACATCCTTGTCGCAGTAACTTTTCTGCCACCATAGCTGATACTAGACACGTCAGAAGAATCTTCCTATCTCCTTGGAAGACCCACTTCTTACCGCCCTCGTCAAACACAGCTTGCTTGGAACCACAGTCCAAAACAACCTTATAATTCTCTAAGGTATCCATCTCAAGGATCACATCGAAACCATACATATCAAGTGGTATAAGATCCACTTGTATAATGTGTCCCAAAAAAGATAAGACACAAGATGGACACTCCTCTCGAAGCATCGAGGAACCATCAAGAGGGGTTTCTAACAACAAGCTATCTTTCTTACAACTAATAGGTAAATGATAGTTTTCAAGCATACTATAGGAGATAAAAGAGTGCGTAGCACCCGGGTCAACTAGAAAAGATATAAAGCAAGAAGAAGACATATCATAATGAAATAACTCCATCTGACCTGCCACAACTCGCGGGTTGACTATCGCCTCCGGCTGACTCATAGAATAGAATCGAGTCGTTGCTTACTATCCACGTCCTCTGCTTCCTTGAGAAGATGATCCTGCTTGAGATGCTTGACCGCGTCCTCACCCTCTACTACTACTTGGCTGCTGTCTATCTGACCCTTGTTGATTCTGCCTCAGCTGCTGCGTCACTTCAACATCTCTACTTGGGCAATTTGACTTGAAATGCCCTGTCTGACCGCAGATATAGCATGCCCTATCTTCAAACCATGGCCTAGATGGCCCTGTCACTGCCACTGAAGCTGTACTATGTGCCTTTGACGGGGAAGAAACATAACCTCTTCACTTACTCGGAGACCACTGCGATGGTACACTGGAACCTCTCATCACTGAAGGCACTAAAAAACTTGGCTTCTTGAAGCCACCAAACCTTTATCCCTGGAACTGAGCATGCCTCTTCTTAGACATTGATTCTCTCTTCTCCCTAACTGACTGTTTGATCCTTCGAACAGATTCCACAAACGTGGCAAACCACTCACGGTTCTCCAATGCAGAAGCAGGTGTTGTCAGCTCCACACTCAAGCCTTTCTCAAAACGTCTGATTCACTCGTCATCTATCACTACCGTGTGAGGACAAAACCTCAACAGGTCCATGAACTTGGATTCATATTCGGTGATGTTCATCGTTCTGTGGCGCATGCGTTCAAACTAGCCGATCTTCTCTATGGCGACACATCCCGCTATCACACAGAAAATGAGTTGTCACGCGAAAACGTGTGGAAAAAATCATAAACCACTAATTACCAAAAACATGGGTTAATTAAAATCGATTTTAGAAAGCGGATAAACTAAGAAACTATTACATTAAGATCCCCATCCTGCAAGAAAACAGGTTATATAACATATACAAGCCTTGATACGTGTCCACAGCTTAGAGGATCAACTGTCTAGTCGTCACATGAGTTCATCACCTATTTATACATACATAACGGCCCACATCCGGTCAACAACAGGAAACAACGTCAAAACGCACCCAAGGACCTGAGAATACATGGATGACTATAAGACTCTACTACAGAACAACCAAAACAGTAGCATGTCCATCTATTGCCTTCTACTGCTCGTCTTGCTGCTCGACTGCAACCCCGCGACCACCACGACGTCTAACGCGAACACCTAAAAAGGTTGCAAACCAGTGGGGAGACACACACAGTCCCAGCGAGAAACATAACTCCCCACCGAAACCATAAAACCAAAGAAGGATTAAAGCAACAACAACTGATAAAGCGTAGAATAAGAGCAGTCTATAGAGCAAGGTTATTACTACCATCGAGCTCACCAAAAAGTACGGAAGACATATAACCAAGTATCTCTTTATGGAACATGATTGACAAGATAAGATTTATAAGATCTTACATCATAACATAAGGAACGTATAAGTAACTACAAGTATAACAAGATCAACTATAGAAGCAAGGCCTCAATCAATGTTTCGTGTTGTGCCTTAAGCAATAAATACTATTCAGCTGGATTACGTATTATTATGCCCTAAAGAAGTGAGCCGTACCGCTCAAATCTAAATGACGGCTGCGAAACCCGGAGTCGGTGCTATACAAGGTCAATGGAAGAGCTGGACTCCACAACCTCCCACCCCGTGGTCAGTGCACAAGAACCAAAGTAGGACCGTAGTCTCATGCTTAAGTGGCCTCAGCCACAGGGTCAGCTCCATAGGCTACCTTTTCTCTATCCCGCCTCGGTACAAGTCTCGATGCTAGTATATCTGAGCCACGGGCCATTTCACCGTGCTCCCTAAGCCATGAACGCATTCATGCTCTATCACACTGAGCCATGGGCTTGTTCACCATGCTCTAGCTATCCCGAGTCTGCAACCGTAGCTGCACTCGAATCCTCTCTATTTTAGGCTAGGAGAAACCTCACATATTCAACAATATGCGCTCCGGGTTAACCCGCAGGAGAACCCGTTTCACCATAACCAGCAACTGATGATGATGGATCTATGGCCAGGGAAAACTACATGATATGTTCTACTGTGATTAGTTAGTATATTTTAAGTGGATTATTGAGGCAACCATGTTGTAACACATGCATAACATAAAACTACATTATTATTACCACCATCACAATGTCCTGGGATCTTCATCCCTCATCGTAAGAAACCACTACCTCATAAGGCATTCTCATCACTTGAGATAACAATCCCAGATCATCATCAGAGGATAACACCTCAACTTAAGTACTTTAGCCAAACTCAGGTCCTCAGACCAAAACACATCATGCATGTTATCTCATCATCAAGAGTAACCATCAAAGCAGTGTTACTCAAACATATATAAACCTCATAGCCCTTTACCTAGCTATGCATCTGTATGAAACACCTGCATGGTTAGTATACACAATCATCATGGATTAACAGAAATATCATATCATCAAACCTAGGGCAACATTGATGATTATATGCTTTATCATTCATGCCTCAACATCTCATATACTTTATCTTTTACTCAGCCTCATATATATAATTCAAGATGATCATAAAGACATGTTATTAGAGTTTCAGATATGTCATGCTTACATATGTGCGTTCTATTATATAAACCACCTTGCTATATGTCAAAGGTTCACAAACCATGAACCAGAACTATTATATAGGTTTTCCAGAAGGAACATGACCCTCACTAGAAGTGCCCGCTACCCTCACAAGAAGTGTGACGGGCAAGGCATTCTCACTAGAAGGGGTATCGGGCAGGGTAGACTCCCTCATCTCGCCCAAGAATCTAGCCACATATCGGTCAAGCAAAGGCAACGGTGTCGGCTACCACCTCAGGGTGTGTCGTGCAACCCTAGGTGTCGTGCAACCATGTGTCATGCACCTATGTGTCGTGTGTCGTGCAACCATGTGTCATGCACCTATGTGTCGTGTACATCTGTGTTGTGCACCTCTGTGCCATGTACCTCTGTGTCATGCACCTCTGTGTCGTGCAACGGTGCGTTGTGCACTAGGTATATATATTGTGCACCAGGTGTAAGGGGGTTGTAATGGGCACCAAGCCAACCTTACTTGGGTGTATCGGGCAGGGTACTCCACATAACCTGATTCCCGACACACAAGGGTAACGACCAACACTCTGCTCATCTAGGAGCAATGGCCATAGGGTACAACTCAAACGGTAGCAAAGAAAACATGTCGTCCAGCCAGGCTAGTCTCATGCTATCGACCAACACACAAGGCCAGGGCCAAGGGGCGATGCCCACCACAGAACTAGCTAACAAAGCTCCATAACATCAAGGTGTGACGACACCAAGCCACCTCCTAGGTTAAGTGTATCGGGCTGGGCACTCAACCTGGTGTGACGCCCGACACACAAAGGTCAAGAAACAAGGTGTGACGCTCAACATAGCCACAATATGTCAACCATGACTCTAGCCCAAAGAAGGATATCGACAGCACCATCCCCAAGCCATATCATGTAAGATGCAACCCAACAAGGTCGTCTTCAACCTCAAGCACAAGGGCACCAAACCCTAAATTGATCAAGAAGATCGGCTCACCTCTCAACAACCAAGAGAGAGGGGTTTTGCACAACCTTTCTCACAATTTGGGTAGCCACTAGGATCAACTCTAACAAAGGTCTACATCCCCCACAAAGCTCACCTCTTGAATCCATGGTGAGAGAAGGGTGTTGCTCAAACAACTAGAACACAAGCTCACCTCTCAACTTAAATGAGAGAGGGATATTGCCCATATCACTTGGAGTTCAAGCTCACTTCTCTAGACCAAGGAGGGAGAGGGGTGTTGCTCAACAAGAAAACCCTAGAAACATAGTTTGGACAACTAGGTGCAACTAAGCAAGAAACTTAACTAGCAATATACATAGCCAATTATGATCATAAGAAACATATAAGAACATAGAGGGTAGTATAGTTAGGGTTAGGAGTTATGTAACCTGCCTTAAGCAAGCTCCAAGCTACTAGCACCAAGCTTCCAAGCACAACCACAAGAAGAAGAGAAAGGCACTCTAGGGTTCGACCACCACTAGAGGAAGAAGGAGACTCTAAGATAAGGATCGACCACCTTGCAAAGGAAGAGGTGTCGTGCACCAAGGGAGAGGGGAAACTAAGGAACTAAAGGGATCCTTAACAAGAGAAAGGAAACATATATATAGGAGAGGATGGAGGAGAAACCAAGGTAAGACAAGGCAAGGTGTCGCCCACCTAGGGACACTTGTCCATGAGAAATGCCACCACCTAACATGCCTTAAACACATGTCCAAGGCCATTGCCACATGCAAGCATCAAGCTCCAAGTGTCCACTAGTGGTGACACAAACGAGGTCAAAGGGGTCAAAGAGGTCCATGGGCAACATACCTCCACACCATGCCCGACATCACACTCTGGGCGACACACCTAGGCCGATACAACCATGGCCGACACACCTAGGCCGAAACAAGGCACTCCTGCCCGACACAAGGTCCAAAAAGGCAAAGGAAAAGCACAACAAGGCCCATCAAGGCTCATCCAAGCCCAAAGGAACTGAAGCAACGAGCCCAACCCTTCCTCTCAACACTAGAGGAAGCAAGGAGAGGGAGGAACACCTCACCAGGTGACAAACTTGCCCAAAAACCCTAGACTTGGGTAGATTGCAAGTAGCACCTCCAGCTCTCAACAAAGCACCAACAAACCCTAATCACCACTAAAGGTGATTAGAAAGAAACTAAGCATCAGGGTTAAGCAAAGAAAACATGATAAGCCCTAAACGGTGGTCAGGTTCCTTACAATAGGGACGCCGCATAAGACTATATATCTACAAGACAGATAACAACACACTCAACCTGAGCTGTTACTACTGTCCTTACAGTTGATGCCCACTCTCTACTGCACGATCTCTACCTCCTCGTGCATATCCACCTAAAAGGTTGTGGAACTCACAGGGTGAGACAAATGTCCCAGTGGTAGATATAACTCTCTGTCAATAGTATTATTATCACAGATAAAAGTTATAAAAGAGATCAGAAGAAACCTTTATTGAATTAAATAGGTATAACTACTTGTTATATGCAAGTAGAGCAATTTTTATCATTTAAGTAGTTCAAATAACTATGATTGAATAATAGATCGTCTCATCTTTTTTAAAAGGAATATGAAGAGCATGTATAATATTTATCAACTAAGACATATGAAAGTAATTGCAGCCTCTTCTAGTACATAATCGACCTTTAGTGTCAGTTATTTCAGGCATTTAGTGTCGGTTTCTAAGCGAAACCTATGTGGGAGATGCTAAAAGCCCAACCGTTAGGCGTCGGTTCAAAAACCGACGCCAAAACCCTTCGTGCGCCACCGAAAATGCGCCAGAAGGGGACTATAGGCGTCGATTATTAGCTTTGAAACCGACGCCATATACATTCGTGCCATAGAAAGGGCGCCATCTGGGGCACTATCAGTGTTGGTTATTAGATAAGAAACCGATGCCATATCACACCCAGCACGGCTGTGGTGTCTGGTCCGCTGCCACGGTCGTACTGGCTAGCACGGCCGTGGTGTCTGGTCCGCTTCCACGACTGTGGTGTCTGGCCCACTGCCACTACTGTGGTGTCTGGCCTCATATAGGCGTCGGTCATTGGCTAAGAAACTGATGCCATATACCCCAGTACGTTCGTGGTGTTAAGGCAATAGACTTCAGTTACGAGTAGGGAAACTGACAATGTAACTATGTGGCGTCGGTTTTATACAAATAACCGACACCTATTGTTTTTCTTGTTCTGTCAGTCTGTAGACCTGCTGTGGCTGGTCGCAGGATGAGAAACCAGCCGTTCTGTTATGAACTGTAGGTTTTACGACATCCATTGATATCAGCCAACAACAAGCCACAAACCTACAAAATTAACAAAAATAATATTCACACATTTAGCAACCTGCAGTTCCATTTGATTTTCACACATTTAGAAACATTCATGTAGCTAGCAATCTGTAGTTCCATTCATTTTCACATTCGCACATGTAGAAACATTCATATAGAACCAACAGTTTCATTCATTTTCACTCAGACACATGCAGAAACATCCAGACATGTAGAAACATTCACACATATATTATAATTCAGAAATTCATTTACAAAATATCATTCTTTAGTCATTATTCGCTATCAACATCCCAATTATATTTTAAAACCCCCACTACTTGTATGGTTGTTGCCCATTCTTCTCTTACTTCATTTAATTCTCCCGTCGTATAGGGAGCATGCACATCTGGTAAGGCCTTTCCTGTAGTGTGGTCAGTTTTAAACACCTGTAAAGAGAATGATGTATATATATAATTAATGAGCTATAAATAAGATTGATATATTTTATATTATCTAATGAGACTATATAATACCTCAGGAATAGTATCGATGTCCACTGCGGCATATTTGATAATCATGTGCATAAATCACATCACATAGTATCCACATGCCCATCCGTTGTCTTGTGTAGCACACTATAAATTAAAACATACAAAATATTAAAAAATACAACTAATTAAGCACTGTTCACATAAATAATATATATATATATATATATATATATATATATTGTAGTTGGGAACTTACTTTCACATTCGTCCAAATTATTGGTTGGTTCTTTTTCGTGGGGACCTTTCCTCCAGCCTTTTTAAACTCATCTAAACCCCTACATGTTAATGTAACACAGTACATTGCATAATTAAATAGTAATGTAATAACATATGTTAACGGATATGAAAATTAATTATTTCTCACTGAAATAATGCCATTTTCATTTTGTGTCCATATTTTGAATTCAACTTACTCCCCTTAGGATCTAGATAATAGACAGTGAACGTCTCAGGGACAATAACTAGTAACTCCCAATGCATACCACTAGAGGTAAAGAAGTTAAAAATTAATAACTCAAAATCCACAATAAAAATATAATTTTCTTAAGTCCAAATTATAATAAGCAAAGTAAACTTACTCTACATTGAATGGAACTATTATCACCGTCTTCTTATTTTGAGCAAAAATTGTAAAAGCCTCACAGCAGTATTGTTGAACTGATGGAGGGTCTTTAGCTTCTAGACTAATCAAAGATGGAATCAAAAATCCTACATGTTTGAATGCAAAATCTGCACATATCTTGTCTAAGTAGCTACAAAATATGTATTAATTACGCACACATTAATAAATAAGAAACCAGATCACCAGATCTGACACAAGGTATATGGATGTATAAAGAAGATCTCACCTTATCCATAGCTCTATCACAGATATATTTAGCCAATCATATCGAAACAACTCCAAAATATCTTGTATAAATAGTTTGCTTTCGTATGATTGACCTGCAGCATCTGAATCTATAGAAACAATTATAGGGCAATTTATATCATGTTCGCCTAACCATATTGGCATACCCCTACAGTTAGGACCTAACGGGACAGGTAGGTCTTGTGGAACCCAATTGGGTAATGTAGGAGGTAGAAGTGGAGGCCTAAATGATGTGGGTGTCTTCTTTTTAACCTATATATATATATAATTTCAGATCAACTGACATCATATACACACACTAACAATTTAACGTAATGTAAATTTACCATACAGTTTTAGTAAAGAGGACATCCGCTTTTAGCCACAATATCACTCCGCCTTCTGCCTCACCCAAGCGTTTCACAATCTGGGTGGGCATATGGCAATGGAAGATCCATCCACTTGGAGAATATATGAACCAGGCTCACACGAATCCAACCAGCTGGTAATGGAGACCCGTGAAACATTTCCCCTGGTAGGGATGGGTAAGCCGACACCTCTGCAACAACATATTCTTTACTTTTTAGACGACATGGCTTCAAACCCTACAAACTTTTGTGTAAAGAATGTTATATACATATATACATATCATCTTTTTTTGAAACGACTACAATTTCATATATACATATCATCTTGAAAACATATCATCTTGAATTAAAAAACTAGTTACTATGTCATAAAAATACTTACAACGGATGTGCTAGGTGGTGGGTCTACAGGATTACTCCCAACCTCTGTAGTAGGAGTAGAGCGGGATGCCATAATAGGTATTGTCTGCTGAGTGGCAGTCTGAGATGTCTGCTCAGTGCTTCTTCGAGTTTCCTATCAACTAGCTTATCTACCTATACATGGATAAAGGAAACTTTAGCTTCTAATTATTGAATTCTCTTTTACAGTAACATTATAAAGAAAGAATATGATACCTCTTCTTGTGAAAGTCCCACTTTTGGGACATGTTTGCGCTGGGATGGCCCAAAAAAGCTTTGATGCCCACACCAGTGCCTGCAGCCCTAACACGTCTAGGATGCTCTGGGTTACCCAGAGCAACTGTCAATTCATCCCTTGTGCCCTCATGGATGAACTTGCCTTGTTTCCTCAGCTCGTGCAGCTCCCGCTAATCGCCAAAATAAAAATTTGTAATTAAGTAAACACCACAAATAATCAATATTCGAACGATTGTTGTAAGAATTGTATTTTACCATTTTTGCAGCCGCCTCAGCAGTTGCAGGCTTACTTATTTCTCCCTTCTTATTTTGCCTCCCAGCTATCCAGACATCATGGTGAGGCAGAGGTGTGCTACCTATAGTAGAGGACTCCTGAGTAGAAGCAGACTGAGCAGTAGCCTCAAACTGTAGTCTTTGGTGAATGTCTGCATACCCCTTTGGACCCATTGTGTGGTCATGCACATTCAGTGCACGCCTTGATTTTTGTGCCTCACTGAGGGCCTAGTTAGTATGCACATTAAATATTTGGTTAGTAACACTAAATGTTAATCTTGAATAGGTGAATACAACATATATTAATGAGATTGGGACTGACGCCTAATACCTTGAATTCATCTGTTTGTCTTGAAGCAACAATCGCGTCCCATTCTTCTTTGTCCAGGAAGTTCCACTATTCAGTGGTTGTCTTCTTCCTCTTATCACCTTCTTTTATGTATTCTCGGGTGAGATTTGTCCTATAGTTCCTTAGGACTCTCCCAAAACATTGCATCACGCATTTACGATGCAGCTTTTCATCCAATTTAAATATACTCTGCAAAATAGAATTGCTATTAACTAGTATCCAAAAAATTAGTAATCTACAAAATAGAATTGCAAATTAATAATAACTCACACATAAATCCTTCCATATTATGTCTTTCTTCTCCTTAGGAACTTTATGCCAAGAATCTATCTTACAACCGCAATGGCTACGAGTAACATACCCAAGATATGAAACAAACGAATTGCGATTCACACCAGATGCATTTACTACATTATCAAAATCCACAACAAGTTTGGGTCCATTGCCCTTTTGCGCTATTAACTTCTTCATCATAGTGATGCCCCTTCTCTTGTCAACTTTTTGGTACTGCTGATCAAGTGCCTCAAGTGCTTCAGATGGTACATGTACATCATCAACCTAAAATTTGACAAAATAAACACATTTACAAGATATAACTATAAATGGACATATAGATATAAATATATGATATATTTTTAAAACTTACTGTGTGGGGCGGTGCATTGATGTCCTCACCCTAACGATAATCATCAACACGGTCATCAGGAGAATGCTCAGCCATCTGAAAATTCACATTCACATTGTAAAGTTCACATTGTAAAGTAATTCAAATTGTAAAGCTCACATTGTAAAGTTCACATTCACATTGTAAAGTAATTCACATTGTAAAGTTCACATTATAAAGTAATTCACATTGTAAAGTTCACATTCACATTGTAAAGTTCACATTCAAAAAAATAAAACATATAAAAAAATATAAGCATGCCTCTAATATTGTGATTTTTTATCAATTAACAATCCTTCATTGTGATCTCCGCGCACATACAAGTCATCATTAGCTTCAATATTTTTTGGTGTTGGCAACCCAACTGAGAATGGACTGGAGTCATCATACTTATCATAGTACTGTTCTTCATCTATAGGATCTTCAATGAACTGCCTTTTACCATGAAGAACAACCGACCATTTATCATTTGCAGGATCATCGATATAAAATACTTGTTTCTCCTGTGATGCCAATATGAATGGTTCACCCTTCTCGCCAATCTTTTCAAAGTTCACTAAAGTGAAACCCAATTCATCCACTATAACTCCTTTGGTGTTATCAACCCAATTACATTTGAAGAGCGGAATTCTAAAATCTATGTAGTCAAACTCCCATATGTCTTCAATGACACCGTAATATGACATTTTAGCTTCACGGTGACTCTTATCCTTTGCACTTGCAAAAAACATAGTCGATGCTTGAAGGGTGACCCCACTATTTTGGACGACACTCTTATCATCTTGGCGCTTTGTGTAATATGTGAATCCATTAATGTCATACCCTTCATAAGACATAACAATCAATTTTGGTTTAAAGGCGAGGCATTTGATAGTTTCAGTAATATCATCTGGTGTTTGAGAATGGTTATGTAAGACTTTATCTTCAAACCACTTAATAAATGTCTTGTTATGCTCTCTAGCAAGCCACATTGTATTGGCTCGAGGATATTGTCTCTTGATGAAATTGGTATGTTCCTCGATATAAACATTCACTTCGTCCATGTTGTGTAAAATATACAAGTGACCTTGTTCCAACTGCTCACGGCTGATTACTTTCACGCGTGATCCCAAAATTCCTTTGCCAAATTGCTCGTCAATATTCTTGTCATTATCAGGAGTGTCAATACCACTGAGAAAGTCATTGCAAAAATTCATAACCTCTCTCGCCACATAACCCTCAATAATACTCCCTTCATGTCGATAACGGTTTCGAACATCACTTTTAAAAATGCTCATGTATCGTTCAAAGGGATACATCCAATACAAGAAAACCGGTCCCAACATTTTCACTTCCCTAGTCAAGTGGACAACAAGATGTACCATGATATCAAAGAACGATAGAGGAAAATATATCTCAAGCTGACATAGGGTAACAACTACTTCTCTTTACAATTTATCGAGAGCATTAGGGTCAATAACTTTGCTTCACAGACTATTGAAAAAGAAATAAAGTCTGGTGATTGCAAACCTTACATGCTTCGGCAATATAGATCTAATTGCCACAGACAATATTTGTTCCATTAGAGTGTGACAATCATGAGATCTAAGACCTATCAACTTCAGATCTTTCATTGATACCAATCTATAGATGTTGGATGAGTAACCCTGTGGCACCTTAACATTTACCAAACATTCACAAAAAGCTTTCTTCTCCTTTCTAGACAATGTGTAACAAGCGGGAGGTAAGTATGTTCTCCGATTTTCCATTTCACGAAATTCTGTTAATTCTGACCTTATTCCCATTTCACGTAGGTCCAGTCTAGATTTTATCCCATCTTTAGTCTTACCTGGTATATTCAACAAAGTACCAATGACACTATCACAGACATTTTTCTCAACGTTCATGACATCGATACAATGCCTGACTGTCAAAGAACTCCAATAAGGAAGATCCCAAAATATTGACTTCTTCTTGAATAAAGATTTGTCACTCCGTGTGGCCATAGTACATTGTGATCTCTTACCAAATTCATTGACAAAGTCTTTTACTCTTTCATAAACAACCTCCCCTGGTATAGGTTTAGGTGCACTCTGCTCCTCATTCAATCCATTGAATGCTTTGCTCTTCCTACGATACGGATGGAATTTTGTAAGAAACCTTTGATGACCAAGATATACAGTCTTACCGCCATATTTTAGTCTTATTGAATCAGTGTTCTCTTCACATATAGGACACGCTTTAGCTCCTTTGACACTATATCCAGACAAATTCCCATATGCTGGAAAGTCATTAATAGTGCAAAACAACATAGCATGCAAACGAAATGTCTCTCTTTGTGAAGCATCATAGGTCTTCACACCTTCACCCCAGAGTTTCTTTAAGTCATCAATCAGAGGTTCAAGATAAACATCGATGTCATTTCCAGGTTGTTCAGGGCCCGATATCAACAACGACAACATTACATACTTATTTTTCATACACAGCCAGGGAGGAAGATTGTATATAACAAGCATGACTGGCCAAGTGCTATGTTGGCTGCTCAATGTCCCTTATGGATTCATCCCATCTGTACAAAGACCAAGTCTTAGATTCCTGACTTCTTCACCAAATTCAGGGTATAATAGATCAATCTTCTTCCACTGTGGGGAATCAGACGCATGTCATAGGATACCATCATTATTTTTCTTAACATCTGCATGCCACCTCAAATTCTTCGCATCTATCAGATTGGCAAACAAGCGTTGAAACCGTGATATTATAGGTAGATACCACATCACCTTGGCAGGAGAACCAGTTTTGGACTCCCCCGAAGTCGTCTATTTATACCGTGACGCACCACATTTTGGACAATCTTTCAAATCCACATAGTCCTTTTGAAATAATACACAATCATTCGGGCATGCGTGTATCTTCTTGGCATCCATTCCCATTGGACACAACAATTTCTTTACCTGGTATGTTGAGATTGGCAGCTCGTTTCCTTCAGGAAGCATTTCTTTCAACAAAGACAACAATGACGTGAAGCTTTTGTCGCTCCATCTATTGTTAGCTTTCAGCTTATACAATCTCAACACAGCGCTAAGCTTCGTAAACTTAGTAAAACCTTTGTATAATGATATCTCAGCATGATGCACAATGTTTCTAAAAATGGGAGGTGGATCGGTGAGCTCTACCCCACAACTATCCAACATCGCATCAACGATGTCTACTGGAACTGGTTCATTCACATCTACGTCATCATAGGCAATTACTTCTTCCACACAAGCACTGCTATCGACATCCACTGGTTTCAGGTTTGAAATCTCTCCATTCCAGTGCCATTCTGTATAGCCTTGTATAATCTCGTTGCACATGACATGACTTTTGATTTCGTCACCAGTGCTGACTTTCAAGTTGTTACCGCAATGCCTACATGGACAGTAGAACCTATCTCCAGGCTGTTTCCTATGTTCCTCGACAAATCTAATAAACTGGTCAAGACCAGAAATAAACTCTGGGGTGCAGCGATTGTGAATGGACATCCATGATCTATCCATTCTATGATCAAAGAGAAAACAAGTATATATTACAACAAGATTAGGGTTAACAGATTAGAGTTTTTGCATGGTTAAAACTTTTAGCCAACAATTACATGTGTACCACCTATCCCATCCTTGAACACCTAATCTCACTAGTAAGTGTATAATGTGTATTGGGTTTTCGAGAAAATTTCGACAGCATTTCCCCGATGTTCTCTAAGTACATATGTACTTAGAGAACAAACGGGGAAATGTTGCCGAAATTTTCTCGAAAACTCAATACACATTATACACTTACATCCTAAGTGAGATTAGGTGTTCAAGAAGAGTCCCAAACTGGGGACTATCTAAGATTTAATCCTTATGAGTAAATCTTGGATGGGTTTCTAGGCCAACAAACACAATAATAGATATGTAAATCATATCATTAAGAGCATGGTTTCATGTTAGGTCATCATAGGTCATAATAATCCATTAGAATGAGCAAAAAATTCTCATGGTGTTAAAATAGCATAAGAGTATTAGATCTTGATTCTAGAGTTTACAAGACATAATAGTGACTACTGATTTTGTGGGGTGATATCAATTCATAGGATTTATAGATTCAAATTTAACAAGTGTACAAGTTGCATCATTTTAATACTCTAAAGGTGACTAGGTCATATCACATAAAAGATGGCATTACAAGGAAAGTAAGCAAAGTAGATCAATTAGCACTCATCTCAAGGGAACATTAGTTACTGAAGGGACCAGGAAAGAGTGCTTTTAATCACTAGGACCATACAAGTAGCAATGTTGATTAATTCTATGTGATTAAAGATCAAGCAGTGTAATAAAACAGGGTTTACCTCTGTTTGGGTGAGACGGAGGGTAGGCGAGTAGGCAGGCATGCATGCAGGTGAGCAGGCGACGGGCAGGGAGACGGCGGGCAGCAGTAGATGATCAATTAATTCTTGAAATAATGCATAAATAAATACAAATCAGTACATAAATAAACACAAATCAGTAAATAACTTAATTTTATTAAAAAAATACACAGCAGCATTGTGCCTTGGCGCAGCACAAGCATCGCCCAGGCATCCCAGAGGCCTAACTAGGTTGGGCGCCTGGGTTTGGGACCCTAGGTGAACACTTGGCTGCCTAGGAGCGCCTGGGTGCTTCCTCGGTAGGTCGGTAGGTACCTGGGCACGTGAGAAGGGCAAGGTCGAGGCGAGGTGAGGTCGACAGGTCAGCGGCGAGGTGAGGTCGACATGTCGGCGGTGAGGTGATGTCGAGCAAAGGACCGTCGGTGTAGGGCAGGCGCGGTGAGCTCCAGGACCATCGACGTAGGGCAGGTAGGTATCCGCAAGGCGCGGCGACTAGGATCGGAGACGGAGGCGCAGAAGGAGCAGGGAGCGGCGGCGGCGCACAAGTAGCAGTAGCGGGGGGTGGGGGTTGCAGTCGGGCGGCAGCAGCAGCGGGGGAGAAATTCTCACAATGAAACAGAAGAAAGGGGAAGAGTCGGGTGATCGCGGGGGTATTAAGTTCATAAAAGGTGTCAGTTGTCAACAAAACCGATACCTAAACATCTTCAACGTCGTTTGATCATAAAAACCGACGTCCAATTGAACAATATTTGCCCTAAAATTATTTGGCGGGAACCATTATCGGCGTCAGTTATCAAAGGATAACCGACACTGTATGTGACACTTTTTGCGCAAATTCTCATCATACATAGGCGTCGGTTTGTGTCTAAAAAATCGACGTTGTATGTGACACATTTTCTTTTCGCTCGAAATTTGGATTTCACGGGCGATTTTAGGCGTCGGTTTGGTTTACCTAGCCGACCTTGAATACAAAGTGGTACCCGTGTCTGGCTGGTCTTCGAATATAGACGTCAGATTTACTAAATAGACGACGTGGAATGTTATAGGAGGTGGTTTTTGTAAATAACCGACGCCCAGAAAAGCGACATTGAATGTTGTTTCTGTAGTAGTGCTCATTCAATGTTTTCGTATTTGATCCTTAAACAAATACGCTACATGACTGATTACATCTTTTTAACAATCAATCTTATGCCCTGAAGAGATGAGGTATACCACTCATGCTCTAACTGACCACTGCTAAGTAGCATTAGTGCCATACAAGGTCCATAGAAGAGCCAAACTCCATGACCTCTCCTTTATCAGTCAATATGAGATCATTAGCGTTGACATTATGAGTCAAACTGCATTTATCTAGCCTGGGTATATAGGCTCATCGCTAGAGAGATACAACCCGTAGTTGTTCCCTTATCAGGGTATGACCCATAGTCGATCCTGATTATATCAGGGTGTGATCCATAACCAATCATGATTATTTATTGAGTCACGTTACCACCACACTCTTGTTAGGGTATGACCCAAAGCCAATCCTAATATTCAGGGTATGACCCGTAGCCAATCTTGTTAGTTAAGGATATAACGAGATGTATCAACTTGCACCCCGCATATTCAATAATATGCACTCCAAGTAAAACTCGTTTCACCATTAAATAAATCTTGACACTGAATTGATCTATGGCTAGGGCAACTGCATTTTTAGTTCACTTGATAGGTTAAGTGCATTACTGCATCTTTTAGCATCAATCAAGTTTCAAGCATGAAGTATAGATAAATGCTACATAGAAAGGTGTAACATATTTTTCAAGAAATCTTGTATTAATTGGAACATATCTCGTTACACTCATCATGGGATCTCAATCCCCTAAACACTTTACTGAGAATCTCGTCCCTTGAATATTATCATTATCATGATCACATATTTTGGGTATCAAACCTTCAGTTCATTATTGAAGAGTGTCACCTTTCACCAGGAAACAATCATTTCTAGGTCATCAGAACCATATATATATCATACTTTGTTATACGAGTATATCACATGGCTCACAACACTACAGAAAAAATATTCTTTTGTGGCATTTTATATATTGGCACTTCTTAAAAATGCATGCACACAACCACTTTTACGGGCATTTGTTGTTGTAGTGCCCCTAAATTACATTCCGTGAGTGCATATAGGAAAGCACGTCTTATTGGCTTTTTACAATGACTTTTGATAAATGCCACATTTAAAGTATTATATATATGTTTCAATCATAAAGTTGATTTCTTTTCTGGGGAAGGAATTAATAAAGCTTACCCAACCCCGCATACCCTAGCCGTCTTCGCTCACTCCTCCTACTAGAGCTTTCCTCCACGGAGGAAGGCAATTGTTAGATCTACTAGCCGAATAGGCGGTGTCGTATGGGATAATAGACGATTCTAGTGGCCATGGATGGCTCCGGCATGTCGGATTTCTCGGAGGACGGGGTGTGACAAAGTGTTGGGGACTAAAGGTTCCAGTTTTTGCTAGCACGTCATCTTATAGAATAAAAGGGAGATTCTTTCTAAGGATGAATATGGCCGTCACTTATATGGAGCTCAATGGCAAGGACAACTAAAAAGATGTCGCATGCCTTGTTTTACTTGGTGAACGTGCACACAGATTGGAGGTGACTCCAGATACAGAAGATATATAGGTTTCACTTTTGTTTATTATTTTTTTCTTGATTTGTTTGGTTAATTTTAGTACAATGATACAAAAACATATATAATCTAAGTGAATCATTGACATACAAAGTTATCTACTTTCCTGATGCAACTTCTATAGGAAATCATTTTCACACGTGTATATTAATTGAAAGAGATTCAAGAACACCAACGAGTAGAATATTCCTATATGTCATGCTCACCGCAGCGCTGATCTCAACTTCCAATGTGTAAGAAGGTAACATTAACAATGCACAAGTTCGTTGTCTCCAATTAATCCGATTACAATAAAGCTAAAGCATATATCTTTGTACTGTCACTAGCGTTGTCAAATTTTGTCCCAACCCGTGAACCTAATTTCGTCCGATTAAAAAAAAAACGGTCTTGATTTTGAATTATTATCAATCTGAGTCGGTTCAGGATTTGGATATTGATGTCCGAATAGACCGGGTCGGTTCTGGGTGGTGATTTGTTCAACCCAGATTGAATCTGGGTTGACAAATTAAAAAAAATAGATTCTTCTCATGTACAAATTATTACATATCATGCTAACAAAATTATATGACCAATTCGGTTTTAGGTTTCACATTATGAAACCGGGTGTCAGTTCTGGACATTGCCACCTTGTAAATTTTTTGATTCCGGGTCGGTTTCGGGTTGAATTAATATTTATCAATCTGGTTGATGTCTGACCCGGAATGGACTCGAAATCGACTTTATGAAAGTTCCTTTTGGCCGCATTCTATCTGAGCTTATGTTCTAATGACATGAACTTTACTTTCACCATCAAGATACCAATGAAAAACCAATTAACTATGATTCATGGCATATACTGAAGTCTCTAACATAGAATATCTCCCTTCTACCTGCATCATTATTCATGTTAGCTACATATATTTAGGCATGCGCAACTTGCATGGCATCGTTTTCTACTAATCCGGTTGATAAGAAACACATGCCGCTTGAGAAGGTGGATTTGCTTGATGAACAATAGGAGAAGATAACTGTTACCGGCAAGGGCAACGCATATCAAATCATACTCAATAGCTTTATCAATGATCAACGTTGTATATGGAACTTCATCACCTCCGCCATTTTGTAGGTCATAAATTAGTGTCTCCTCTAGGGGTGTCAAAAAAATGATTTCGACTCAGACAACAACGGGGTTGATACATATTAGCTCAACTCATAACCAATGCAAAATCAAATTTTTTATAAGGTGACATATCTGGAACCGACACTCAATTTCATAATGTGAAACCTGAAACTGAATTGGTCATATAATTTTCTTAATTACGCATTATATATAGTAATTTGTAAATAATAAAATTTATTTTTTTTCTAAATTTGTCAACCTGAATTTGATCCATGTTGAACAAATCACCATCTAGAACCAACCCGATATCCAAACCCAGAAGCGACCCAGATTGATATAATTCCAAACAAAAATTGATTTTTTTCCAGATCAGACGAAATCCGGTTCATGGGTTCAGACAATATTTGACAGCCCTAGTCTCCTCCTGCTAACCTTAACATGATATGCCAAAGACAGTTCGGTGGGTTGAATTTAAGTTGGATCCACATAATACTAACATTAAGATAGAGTTGCTAAAGCTGATTGTGTGGGTCGGGTTTGGTTTGAATCAATACGGGTTTAAATATACCTACAGACAAATACACGTTCATACGGGACTATTATTATTTAATGCATATGAATTTATTAAATGGGAACAAATATAGGTTGTAATATGTCTGTAGCTACACTAAAGGACACCACCGTCCAACTTAGGTATGGTCCTTCCATTAATCTAAGGTTGTACTACAAATTTGACCCTTCTAGAATCAGTCCTTATTCACTAAAATGAACAAACAACTAGAGATGATAGGACACGCTTTGACTAGGCATTATGATAAATTTGTAAAACTATCATGTAACATGGAGAAAAACCTTGATAGGTCGGGATTTGACTCATGCTCGATCTTTCTAGGTCATGTTTAAAAGGGATAACATGGAATAGAATGATTTGAAAACAAAGACATAGAAGTTCACTAGAATGAATAATTGAGCTGAAACCATGTTGAGTGATGAATATGATACAAGAGGTAGTACCATGCACGTGATCAAATATAGGACTCTTGTTAATATAAATAAACATGATAAGGATTCAAATAAGAATTCTGAATCACAAATTAGACACTTCTGACTAACTAACATGTTGTAAGGACCGGAATAATCTACAAGTAAGGTGAATAAATATAGACATAAACTAAAATTATTGTGAGCGTATATTGTTCTTAGGACATTTTAATAACTTTATCCACTAGATTATGTCACTCGATCACTCCATTCTGAATTATCCCATCCTTTAGTATATAACACCTGCTAACCATTGTTCTTAATCAGTAGTACATGCTAATGAATAGCTCATGCAACTGTAAATGTCATAAGGATTCTTACTTCCTACCAGTAATCTCTCCTCCAGAGAAAGTTTCTTTGTAGTTTCAATAGCTTCACTTCTAGAAATTAGAAAATGCACAAAGAGGACTCGTTAGAAGGCATGAGATATAAATGGCACTCGAAAGTTAGAATCCAAAAGTGAATTTTTTTACAAAGCCCACATTTATATATTGTAAAAATCTTCCTTTAGTCCCTCTAGTAGCTATCCACTTTACACACCTTCCTTCTTATCTTCATTCTTGAGATTAGTTACTATGTTCATTCACTGCTAATCTTAAAGTAGAGACTAAAAAAAATGTGTGTTTCAGTCCCCTACCTTCATCCAATCACATATTGACTTTTTCCGTTGTTCATGTTTTAGGTATAGCAGATCATTGTATTGACTTGGAGCTCCATGATCTAGTTATGTAGATTTTCTGTGTAGTATAATTGTAGGCTATTGTTTAATCTGATCTTTGCATGTATAATCCATAACTTCTATATAGAAGGCATACGGTATAAATTTTCTTTATATCTACTTTTTAACAAACTTTAAGATGCCTTTCCTTCTTTGTCTATGAACAATCATGCACTGCTTTCATTTCAGGGATGTTGATTTTCACATACTCATCACCATGTAGTAGTTGTTGATCTCTGATATTAGACATAGCTGCATTGTGAAAAATGGAAATATATGGTCTTCGATAAATCTCAAGCAATTAAAAGTTTAGCCAGGTGCCTTGTTTACAACTACAGAGATCATCAACATGTCTGACAACTTAGAAGGTTCAAAATTACTTTATTTTCAGATCAAGTACCTACCATCCTCCTATTGTTTTCTAACCTTCAAATTTTTGCTATGAATCATCATATAGAAATTCACCGCAAAGCTCCAAACAATACCTCCATGAGTAGAGCCAACAACAGTTGGTTATCCCCTAATAAGGTGTTATGAAGCTATATTTTCATACTGACCTTAATGGCAAGTCAGTTGCATTAGCTGATGTCCTTAAATCCTTCAAAGGTAAACTCATTGTTCATCTTTTTTTAATCATGAATACAATGTGTGTGTAGACATCCAACTTGTTCAGCTTCTACAACCTTCAGCTAGCAATCTCCTTCTTTGAATAGTTGTGTCATGCAAATCATGAGACCTTGATCCCTGAAAATGAACCGCCTCTACCCCTTTTTGGACTAGAGGAAGATCTGACTTGATTTTGATGATGCCAGGTTTAGGTGTGTTCCAACTTATTATCTTTGTTCTGTCAGTTGTTCCCACTGTAGGTGTACTCCTGTTGCATAAAATATGTTCCTAGACGATCTTGATATATATCGTTGCCATGGATATACTATTAGGTTAGTTTTTGTTGAGTATATGTTTGCCCATGTAGATACAGGTTTCAATGGCCAAGACAATTGTGGCATCATGAAGTCAGTAATTGGAAAGGTCATCCATACTTTAGGATTCTACACGTGCAGATGCAAGACAAGGGGTTGGAATGCTTATTTGTCTGGTTGTTTAAGGCTTAGTTTTGTTGTTCTTGTTCCACTGTTATCGTTGGCAAGGGGATTCTTTAATTTTTTTTCTTTGAACTCTAGGTACCGGCATGAAGGTATCAACTAGCTTTCTTTCTGTAGGAGATTCAAGCTTCATGGAATATTAAGTAATAGACTGTGTGTTCTTTTCTCATGGTGAAATATGGTGTGCTTCCACTTTGTAGCATATGCCATTGTATGCCTCTGTGGGTTTTTTTAGGTTATTCACTATATGTCTCGTAACAAGATGCCTTCTCTGTGCAAACTAATTATCAAATATTTTTTCTAGTCTCGTGTGCCACTTTGCAGTACCAGCAAAATAACACAATCAAAGAGTATTCTTCTCAACTTTAGTTGGTAGTGTGTGGACATGGAAAAGTCCATGAAGTAGATAAATGAACCTGTGTTGATTTGATTTCACATATCTTGACCTTTATCTAATCGTATGTCCTAGTTACATATAGGTGAGAGTGTTGCTTGACAATACTTATGAAATCATCCTAATGGTCATCCTACCTTCATTTGATGCTCAAGAGGTACCTCCACATGACCAATACTGTATTGGATTTGCTAGTCTCCCCAATATTATACTTCTTACTTCGAAGGTTATTCGTCAATGTTGATAAGGTTGTTTTTCATACTTTAAAGGAGCTCTGAAGTTGGCATGCAGAAAACTAGATAGTTATATCAGGGAAGAGATAGATCTAATAATGTAGAAGTTATTGTACTGAATAGAAAAATATTGTATGACAATATATCATTGATGTTGTATTTTATATAAGGGGCAAGGTAAAATGTCTTCCCCATGTAATTGCCATTTGATTATTAATAAAAAAATATTCATACTTTTGAAAAAGTGAGTTCGAATGTAATTAGCATTCATTTAGAAATTCTGATAATGAACTAAAAATTGAATGGTTCAAAGACATGCATATGTCATCATACACAACTAGCAACTCATTAGTGGCACTTTTTATATGCCATTATACTCGATAAGAACATTTACATAATATATCCTAATACACAATAATTGCCTTTGTAAAAAAGCCAATTTATGCAATAGTGGCATTTTTATAAAAGCACAGGATGTTTTAGTGGCAGTTATTGGGCATTTTATGAAAGCCATTAAAGGCAAACATTTAGTGGCATTTACAACTTACGTAACTATCTCTCTAGTGGCATTGGTACTAGAGGCATTTGTGTAAGTGTCAACAAATGTCACTAAACACTTTTTGTGGCATTTATTTTTTTCAGTGGCATTTTTTAAATGCCACTAATGAGTATGTTTACGGTAGTGCAAGGCCTTATATAATTTGTATTCTGCTAAATCATCATAGCTCATACATGGCTATGCTCATCTTTTCATTATACTTGCATGGTTAGGATTTCATATCAAATGCAATATCAAGTAAATATCATGACCATGCCATAAAGAGAATCATTCAAATTGCTACCCTCATATTTCGGGTTAGGGTTTCCACTTGTAGCCGATTTAGGGTTCTTCAAGTTCATATGAATCAACCAAACCCTAATTCATATCATATGAGCTATATTATTTCCATATGTATTTAAGCATACTTCAAAAAATATCGTCAATTGATTATCAACATGAAGTGTTACCTTTCTCATATGAGTAGTACAAGTTTCTCTCTCATCCTAACTAGGATATTGACATCAACATACACAGGACATTGATTTAATTCTCTTTAGGGTTTATCATCCTACACTTATTAAAGTGTATCCATCTCATTACTTCATAGTGTATCCATTGATTATATTCAAGGTGTATTAGCCTACACTCATCAAGGTGTATTGGCCTATACTCATTAAGGTGTATCAGCCTATACTCATCAAGGTGTATCAACCTATACTCATCAAGATGTATCGGCCTTCACTCCAATCCTTGTGTTGGTCTAGACACATTCACTTGTGTCAGACTAGACACATCTACTTGTGTCGAATAAGACACGTGTATCGGCCATGACACTCTTCATTTGTGTTGGCCATAGCACCTCAAAGAGATATTGGTTTAGAGGTACATAAGGTGTTATCAGTTGTAAGGTCCTTAGGGTGATATCATCCATAGAGTATTCTTGTGTGTCGGCCACACTATCATATTGCATATCGGCCACACAACTACTTGGTGTGTCGACCAAGACCTTAAGAGATGTATTGCCCATACCTTCACATGGTGTGTCAGGCTAAGGGTGTCACCCATCATACTTGTTTAGGGCTAGAGGAATATCAGATTGTAAGTATATTGGATTAGGGTTAGCTGGGCACCACAGTTTTAATATGTATCATGTAACGATGCCTCTTCAAGTGTGACGACCATATCCATGATGGGTAACCACTTCATAACACATATTGGATAGCAACACATCTCAGTTGCAATGCATCTTAGTTAGGTGCCATGTCGGGTTATAACATTCTAGGGTCATGGCGGATGACCTCTTCAAAACCTATCTTCCATTTTGGTTAAATAACCACCAAGCATATTAACCCTCTTGACTCATGTCGGCCTAATTATGCACAAGGCATGATGTCCTAAACCTCACCAAGGTTGTGATGACCTATCACAAAGTGTAATGGCTTGTGCAACACAGGTCGTGGTGGATTAGAAACATATCATTTAAGTGTCACAAGTCATGACGACCATCCGTGTTATAGTGCTAGTGTGTATTAACTTGGCCATCTTCCTGACATCAGCCTACCCTATTCTTCAACCTTAGGTGATAGGCTAGAAAACTGTAAGGACGGTGGTCCTATATATGTAACAAATCGATAGGAGGTTAGGAATTTGTATGTGTCAGTTAACATTCATACACCCTTATACTGGGTTAGGGTTCCCACAAACTGATGTAGGTTTGTGCATAGAGTTTTCCACCATGTTCATGCTCCAACCCTTCATCCATTACTGCCCTAGCTTATGGACAACAACCCCATATATCCATCAGAACTCATAGCACCATCATTCAAATAAGAAAAGTCGATGTAGAAAAGAAATCATCAAGTATTGCATGGTAGAGGGTGAATAATAATAAAATTGAGTTGAAGTTATAAATCCCGCTTCAAGATCAACACAAGAGCTTCAAGCTCCAAAGCTCCACATTCCCAAGGTTTAAGATGACTTATCAAAAGTCCAAGACTCAATCACTACACTTCTATATGAAAGAGGATATCATAGTAAGGAACTTGGTGAAGAAGGAAGGGAAGGAAAGTGTAACAACTGGGCCCACATACCACCACTAGCCTTAACTGCACGCTTTTGTCCACAAATTAAATAGAAAGGCCAAAGAGGATATAAATGAAAGAAAAAGATGGAAAAGAGGACTAAAAGGAAAAATGTCCAGATTTCGGTATGTTACAGCACTCCACCCCTTAAAGAGGATTTCGTCCACAAAATCACTAGCAATTAGGGAAGGGTGAGTGTGCAACCTCACATCACCAAAACTTCAGGTTGTTCCTCCAACCATACAACTTCCACCAAAACATACACTTCAACTACCCCTAAGGGTTTAGAAACTTCACATAATCTCAACATAGGTTGGGTTCTCAAGGATCACCTAGGGTCCCACTATTAACATATTCTTTTTAGGAGACTTAACATTATTTACATTTTTGGCTTTTTAACATTATATCACTTTATCATCATTATTTTAATTATGTCATGCATATTCACTTTATTTCCAAAAGGGTTATATTTCATCATCATGCATTAAACTATTTATATGTATTTCTCATTTATCTGATTAAGGATTTTATCACAATTAGGTGTTACTCAATTATCTCAACATTCATTATTATATTTGATCATTGTCCTTAATAATTTGGATTTATACTTCATTATCCTCATATTACTATTTTATTAATTATAACAAATTATTTTACATGAATATAAGACATTCTATCCAATTTTTCGTTAAGCATACAATTATTTCAATTAATGTCACATTAGTTACTTATATTCATATTAACGTTGTCACAATGTCACATTATCATTATTGCTCACATTAATGTCATCATTAATCATTATTCATATTTATTCCTTTATATTATTGATTTTTCACACTTATGTGAATCCAATTACTTCATATTCACATTGAATCCTTTACATGTTTTTTTAAATGATCAAGGTGGGACATATTACAGATTAATGAATTGATTCACATTAAGTGACTAATAACATGTATATTAGTTAACAAGGTTACATGCATTCATATTGATGACTTAATTAATATGTGATTAGATGATCATATATATCATTTATGTGTATCAAAGTATGTTAACTGGTTATGGTTCTTAACATCATTAATGTATCATGAAAGGCACTAAGGATGCATAGATTAGGGTTAGATATTACAACTTAGGGTTTAGGTCAACATGACCATTATATTTCACTTATTCATTTCTTAGCATGCATTAAGTTATGAATTATAACCTTACTCATCATATCATTAGGGTTTATTGGTTCATGACATTATTAACATCTTACTTATTGACAATTAGCATTGATATTCATATTATGTGCATTGGATGTACATTAGGGTTCAAGCACATGCATTATTCCTTAGATGATAATTATATGTTCATTAATATGTAAACAAGCATGTTAGGTTACCAGTATTACATGTTTGGTCACAACCAAGGATCCAAGCATAATAACCTCCTATTTATGGAGTTAGGGTTTCTAAAGATAGGTTAGATACACTTCAAGACGTTATAGGGTTCAATCCCCCTAAAGAGGATTTCGTCCACGAAATCTAACCACTCAAACATCATCAACTAACCATACTCCACCCCTTAAAGGGTTTGACCTACTACACTAGGGTTAAAGGATAAATCTAACTAAACCATTATCAAGATCCATCATGCTTCCACTGTGCACTCTGATATTTTCACAAACTCTAAGGTCTAGGTTCTAGAAATAAACTTATCCAAGCATGTGGTCCTAAGGGACACAAGGAAACTATCTTGGTATCCATCCTCAAACAAATCAACTTAGTGTTCCCAAAGATAAACAACATAGAAGCTAAGGTTACTATTGCCTAAAAGCAAACTATTTCGGACAATTCGTATCAGCGCAAGCCAGGCCGGTATCATATGGGCACGGGAGTCCTCGTATACCAAGCTAGTGGTGCGGAGGAAAATTTTGTTAGCCCCCGAAACCCTGATCCTTTCTAGACACCCTTGCGTCAACTGCATGCCCTAATAGTTGCCTAAAGGCAAACCTAAACAACATTAAGTTATGCATGTTTTAGTTATAAGTATTTTAAGGTTTTATTCATCAAGGTTCTAATGTGGAACTATTGAGTTCTAAGTCAACCTATCATCAAGGTAGATCAAATCTAGGGTAACCATGTCACCTAAAGGAACTATGCAAATCTATGGTTCTAGCTAGGGAGACAAACTGAAATAGTCAAAGATCCAACTACCATTGGCTCTGATACCATGTTGTAACAACTGGGCCCACAGACCACCACTAGCCTTAACTGCACACTTTTGTCTACAAATTAAATAGAAAGGCCAAAGAGGATAGAAATGAAAGAAAAAGATGTAAAAGAGGACCAAAAGGCAAAATGTCCAGATTTCGGTATGTTACAGAAAGAATCATGATCCAAGAAGCATAGTTTTCTAAGGTTGAAGATGATCATGGCTTTACCTTGGGAAAGTTGTACGGCCTTCCCCTTACTCCTTAAGCTCCTAGGGTCTTACACCAAACAATATATGGTAAAGGAGTCTAAAGGTTTACTAGGAGGTGAAAAGATTGGTATATATAGTTGAGTCTCATGAAAGAGAGTATGTCTAAGGTGTCATCACCACATGTGCATGGTTGACACGTGTCCAGGCATGGTGAATCCATACAAACATAATTATCTCATCATGCAAAACTCTTCAGGATAATCCAAAGATAAGATATCATCCATTGGGTATCTTGCTTGATAAGATATCATAATTTAATATCACTTTATGTGCAAACCGATACAACTTTTTGCAAGGAACGTGTAAACTGATAGCCTTCACCTAATTGAGGTGATTAGCCTGAGATGAGTACTTTCAAAGGTTACCAAACTGATATGGGACCTCCTCTATGGCTTCCAAGCGGATAGGCACTCCCATATAAACTTCATAGCTTGACACAATCCCATCTAGGGTTCAAAATACTCAACATTCTTTAGTTCTTTCACCACAATGAGTGTTATCATTCAACCAAGACTCAAGCAAGGTGCCCCCTTATTTCTCTCTCCTCTAGATGATTCTAAGAGAGAGAGAAGGAACACTCTAGAGGTGATAATTTGCACACAAACTCCTCATTTGGGGAAATTTCAATCTTTACCAAAGTTATCATATAAGGCACAAACAATTTGCAAATGAGTTCAAAATTGAGAATTAAACTCTCCTCAAGTCTTAATTACTTTTCAAAAGATTATGAAAGGTTCTAAACAACTTACTTAGATAAATCTTCTTGGGTTATCCCAAAACCCAAGTCAAGGGTGTTACAAGTTACCAATCCCTAACAAGGATTTTGTCCCTGAAATCTCAAGTTAAAGAGAAGGGTACTTCTACCTCATCTCTTCCTCCACCTTCCATGTGGCTTCTTATAAACCATGATGATGCCAAAGGACTTTCACAAGACCATGTCTTTCTTTTTCAACTTATTGATTCTTTTGTCAAGAATCAACATTGGACCTTCCATATAGGATATATCTTGATCTAATTATATCTCTATACATTGTAGTACAAGCTCTGTATCAGGGTGACATTTTCTCAACATAGATACATGAAATACTGGATGTAATCTATGCAACTCAGGTGGTAGTCTCAACTTATAGGGTACCTTTCCAACATGTGTTATTACCGGATAGGGTCCCATAAATCTAGGAGCCAACTTACCCTTCTTCCCAAATCTGAGAACACCTTTCCAAGGAGAGACCTTGAGATACATTTTGTCTATTACTTGGAATTCTAAAGGTCTATGATGATTATCAACATATGACTTATGTCTATCCTGTGTTGTCTTTTACTATTGTTGTATAACTTTAATCTTTTCTTTTGTTTGTTGCACTAGTTCAAGACCAAGAAGTTCATATTATCCTATTTCATACCAGCATAACAGAGATCTACAATGTCTACCATACAATGCTTCATATGGTTCCATATCAATGCTATTATGATAACTTCTGTTGTAGGAAAAATATATCAAACTCGAATGTATATCCCAACTACCTACAAACTGAAGAACACATGCCTTAAGAAAGTCTTCCAAGGTCTTTATAATCCTTTCATATTGTCCATCTGTCTGAGGGTGAAAAGTAGTACTAAACTTTAACTGTGTACCCAAACCTGTGTGTAATTGTTCCCAAAAGCGACAAGTAAACTTAGGACCTCTATCAGACACAATTGTTGTTGGGACTTCGTGCAACCACACTGTTTCATCTACATAAACCTGTGCAAATTTCTCAATAGTGTATGTTGTCTAAACATGAATAAAATGTGTTGATTTTGTCAACCTGTCAACAATCACCTAAATGGAATCATGACCTTTGGTTGTTCTAAAAAAGCCAACTACCAAATCCATCATCACATGATCCCACTTCCACTGTGGTATAAGTAATGATTGTAATGTTCCTGTAGGCTTCTGGTGCTCATCTTTAACTTGCTGATACACTAGAGATCACATAACGAACACAACTACATCTTTCTTCAAACCAGGCCACCAATACATATCTTTTAGATTATTATACATCTTGGTACTTCCTGGTTGCATAGCATACATAGATGAGTAAGCTTCTTCCATAACTATATTCATTAGTTCATTAACATCAGGTACCATGATCCTACCATGGTAACAAACTGTTTCATCTTCTGACTCATGGAAGCCATCCTGCTTCTCACTACCATATTCTGATTAGATATGCTGTATCACAATATCACCATGTTGTGCTTCATTAATTTGTTGTCTCAACGTAGGTTTTACTTGCATCTTTGCTAACAATCCACCTAGCAAAGATACTTCTAGCTGCACATTCATCTATCATAAGGAAACTAGCATGTCCTACTTATGACACACTTAAGAATTCAACTATACTTTATCTATGAATGAAGATGAGGACTTTCTACCTAGCACATCTACCACTACATTAGCCTTTCCAGGATGATAATCAATTATACAATCATAGTCTTTGATTTCCATCCAGCGATGTTGTCTCATGTTTAATTCTTGTTGTGAAAAGATATACTTCAGATTCTTATGGTTTGTGAAAATCTGACACTTCTCCCCGTACAGGTAATGTCTCCAGATTTCCAAGGCATGAATCACTAGAGTAAAATCCAGATCTTGTGTAAGATAATTTCCCTCGTGTTTCTTAAACTATCGAGAGGAAAAAGAATCATTCATTTATCATGCATCAACACACATCCCATACCATTCTTTCAAGCATCACAAAAGATCATGTATCCTTTCCCTTACTCAGGTAACACTAACACCGGTCCACTGGTCACCTTTTCCTTCAATAACTAGAAAGAGTGTTGACACTTGTCATTCCGAACAAAAGGAACATCCTTTCTAGTTAACCTAGTTAGGGGTAATGCTACATACTGAAGAGCTTAATAAACATCCTACAGTAACCTGCCAAACCTAGAAAACTGTGAATCTCTGTTGGTATCTTAGGTTGTTCCCATTCTAGAACCAACTCCACCTTTTTAGGATCAACACAAATACCTTTAGCAGATATGATATGCCCTAGAAAAGATACTTCTGACAATGAAAACTCACACTTGCTAAACGTAGCATGTAGCTTGTGTTTCTTAACAAAGTCAATGCTTGATGAAGATGTTGTTTATGTTGTTGGCGATCTTGATTGTATATTAAAATATCATATGTAAAGACCACTATCAACTAATCAAGGAATGGCTGGAACACTCTATTCATCAAATCCATGAATGTTGTTGGTGCATTAGTTAGTCCAAACGACATAAATATAAACTCATAATGACCATACCTTATCCTAAAAGCTGACTTGGGTATGTCATCCTCCTTAATTTGTAACTAATGATATCCCAATCTCAGATCTATCTTAGAGAACACTATTGCACCATGCAACCGGTCAAACAAATCATCTATCCTTGGCAGAGGATACTTGTTCTTTATTGTCACCTTGTTTAACTATCTATAGTCTATACATACCCTCATACCTCCATCCTCTTTCTTTAGAAAAGTATCAGAGCACCCCATGGTGACGTACTTGGTCGGATAAAACCTTTATCAAGTAACTCTTGTAACTATTTATTTAATTCTACCATTTTAGCTGGTGCCATCCTATAAGGTGATTGGGTTATGGGTTGTGTATCGGGATCTAGATTGATCTCGAAATCAATCTCTTGAGGTGTAGGAATATCAGGAAATTCTTTAGGAAACACATCCTTGAATTCCCTGACAACTGGCACTTCTGGAATGCTAGGACTTTCTATCTTGGTATTTGCCACGTGTGCTAAGAATGCCTCACACCCATGTCGCAACAGTCTCTCAGCTATCAATGTCGATACTAAACATGTTGGGAGAATCTTCCTATCTCCCCGAAAGACCCATGTCTCATCACCATATGTGAACATAGCTTGCTTGGAACCACAATCCAAGACTACCATATTTTTCCATGGTGTCCATCCCAAGGATTACATCAATCAATGCATCTCAAGTGGTATAAGATCCACTTGAATGTTGTGTTCTGAGAAAGAAAGAACAAAAGGGGAAAATACCTCTTGTAACACTACGAAACCAACTAACGGAGTTTCTAATAGCTAGTTATCCATTCTATGACAAATAGGAAAAAGAGAGTTATGAATCACTTCACAAGTGATAAAGGAGTGTGTAGTGCCTGGGTCAATCAAAACATATATGAAGCAAGATGAAGACATATCAGAATGAAATAACTCCATCTGACCTATCACGACTTGTGGGTTCACTACTGCTTCTAGCTAACTCATAGCATAGAATCTCATTGTTGCTTGTTGCCGACCTCATCCTCTATTACCTTGCATAGATGAACCTACTTGAGTTGCATGTCCACATCTTTGTCCTCCTGCACGATTATTAAATTGTTTCCTCTGAGAGCCTTGCTGACTCTGCCTCGGTGGTTGGGTTACCTCAATGTCTCTTATTGGACAATCCCTCATCAGATGTCCTGTCTGCCTACACATATGGTAGGTTCTGGTCTCTTGCTGTGGCCTAGACGGCCCTATCACAGACATTGATGCCGCACTATGGGCCCCTATAGGTGGAAAATTACACCCTCTACCCTTACTTGGTGTCGACTGTGTCTGAGCACTAAACCTCTGTGGTGTTGACGGCACAGGAAACCTTGGCTTCTTGTAACTTCTTGACCTCTATCCTTGGAACTGGGCAGGTCCTTTCCTAAAATTGGCTTCACGTTTCTCAATTACTGACCTTTCTATCCTCCTAACTGATTCCACAAATGTAGAAAATCTCTCCCTATTCTCCAAAGCAGTTTTAGAAGTGGATAACTTAGCATGCAGACCCTTTTCATAACACCAAATCCTCTCCTGGTCTGTAGTAGCCATGTCCAGACAAAACTATAAAATCTCCATGAACTTATCTTCATACTCATTAATCTTCACAGGCCCTTGCCTAATTAGTTCAAACTGTGTGATTTTCTCATCTAGGTACGTATGAGGAAAGTACCTATTGGTGAACTCACGTCAGAATTTTTCCCATCCAACCTCAATATCAAGCCTTTTCTCCACTTTAATGGACCACCAATGGCCAGCACTTCCCTTCAACAAGTACACAACTTGCCTAACTTTTTCAGTATATGAGATGATAAGGATCTTAAAATATTTTTCTAACTCAGTGAGCCACATATCTAAATCCACTAGTTCAGTTGCTCCACCATACTCTATAGTTACTACACGATGTAGCAACTCAAAAGTCTTATTAGAACCCAAAGATTCTACATTTATCACTGGTGCCCTAGGTGGTGGTGGTGTTGCTGGTATCCTATCTACCATATGCATTACCATCATCATGAACTACCCAAAGAGAGCATGAAAAGTAGGGTTATCTAACATAGTCTGATCTAGTTGGGGATTCTCAAGCACTTGTTCTTCTCTCACCTATTCCCTTGCACCTTCTCTTGGTTCAGCAATGTTGCTCTCAACAATATTTTCTTTGTGTTTCTAGACATCTTTAAGCTTTACTTCTTCTTCTATATAAGAAAAAGTCACTATAAGATAAACTGAAGGACACTAGAACAAACTCAACAACCTTAATTCTATGTCCATGTAGACTCAGCAAACCTAAGGCTCTGATACCAAAAATTGTGATGACCGCAATCATCTTGACATCGTTATAAAAAAAACCTATGCCGAAATAGTCATTTACAGTGGATTACCAAAAAACTTTGTTAAAATTTAAAACCTTTTTACCAAGAGATCCACTACTGGGAAACTCTTTACGAAAAGAACCACAACCATATATACATCATGGTTCACTTCATGTATACATTGTTCCATCACATCACAAGGACATGAGATATTTGTGGCTTTACTAAACCATATACAAAAGCAACAATGTACATCGAGGGGTACTAGTCAAAATCTCAGATTGATTATAAAACCATTTATGCACTAACTCTCAAAGGACCTGAGAGTATAGGGATGACACATAGGACTCTATCTCTACAATATATATAACAATGTACTCAACCTGAGCTAATACTGTTGTCCTTGCTGTTGTTGCTCACTCTCTTTTGCATGATCTCTACCTCCTCATGCACGTCCACCTAAAAGTTATGGAACCCATGGGGTGAGACAAAAATCCCAACGGGAGATATAAATCTCCACCAACAGTATTATTATCATAGATAAATCTTATAAAAGAGAGAAGAAGAAACCTTTATTGAATTAAATAGGCATAACTACTTGTTATATGCAGAGTAGAGAAATCTTTATCATTTAAGTAGTTCAAATAACTATGACTAAGAAATAGATCGTCTTATCATTTTAAAAGGAAAATGCAGAACATGTATAATATTTATCAACTAAGACATATGAAAGTAAATGCAGCCACATTCAATGTTTACATATTTGATCCGTAAGAAAATATGCTACACAACTGATTACATCTTTTTAACAATCAATCTTATTATCTGAAGAGATGAGGTATACCTATCATGACCCAACTGAACACTACTTAGTAGCATCAGTGCCATACAAGGTCCATGGAAGAGCCAGACTCCATGACCTCTCATTTCTCAGTCAGTACGAGATCATTGACAGTGATATTATCAGTCAAACTACATTTAGCTAGCCTAGGTATATAGGCTCATCGCTAGATTATATCAACATGTGATCTGTAACCAATCCTGATTGTTTATTGAGTCACAGTACAACCGGACTCTTATTAGGGTATGACCCGAAGCCAATCCTAATATTTAGGGAATGGCCTGTAGCCAATCTTGTTAGTTAAGGATACAAGGAGATACCTCAACTTGCACCCCACATATTCAATAATATACACTCAGAGTAAAACTCATTTCACCATTCAACAAATCCTGACACTGAATGGATCTATAGCCAGGGCAACTACATTTTTAGTTCACTTGATATGTCAAGTGCAATACTACATTTTTTAGCATCAATCAAGTTTCAAGCATGAAGTATAGATAAATGCTACATAGAAAGGTGTAACATATTTTTTAAGAAATCTTGTATTAATTGGAACATATCTTATTACACTCATCCTGGGATCTCAATCCCCTGAACACTTTACTGAGAATTTCATCCCTTTAATATTATCATTATCATGATCACATGTTTTGGGTATCAAATCCTCAGTTCATTATTGAATAGTGTCACCTTTCACCAGGAAACAATCATTTCTAGGTCATTAGACCCATATATATATATATATATATATATATATATATCATACTTTTTGTACAAGTATGTCACATGACTCACAAGGTCTTATATAATCTATATTATGCTAAATCATCATATCTCATACCAAGCTATGCTCATCTTTTGATAATACCTGCATGGTTAGAATTTCATAGAAAATTCAATATCAAGTAAATATCATGATCACGCCATAAAGAGAATCACTCAAATTGCTACCATCTCATAATTAGAGTTTCCCCTTGTAGCCGATTTAGGGTTCTTGAAGTTCATATTTATCAACCAAACCCTAATAAATATCATATGAGCTATATTATTGCCATATGTATTTAAGCATACTTCATCAAATATCATCAATTGATTATCAACATGAAGTATTACCTTTCTCATATGAGTAGTCCAAGTTTCTCTCTCATCCTTACTACTATATTGACTTCAACATACTCATTACATTGATTTAATCCTCTTTAGGGTTTATCATCCTACACTTATTAAAGTGTATCCATCTCATTACTTAATAGTATATCCATTTCTTATATTTAAGGTGTATCGACCTACAC
The DNA here is from genome assembly GCA_963693085.1 of Alisma plantago-aquatica. NCBI lineage: Eukaryota > Viridiplantae > Streptophyta > Magnoliopsida > Alismatales > Alismataceae > Alisma > Alisma plantago-aquatica. The sequence goes on from OY856411.1 coordinate 149,544,071, forward strand.
TCATCAAAGTGCATCATCCTATACTCATCAAGGTTCCATTAGGATTGAACCTAAATAACAACATTTTTAAAAATAGTTTGATCAAAGTAATAACTCAAGAACTAGTATTGTAACGACCCCGCCTCCCGGTAACCCTTAATTAAGGGAGACCTGAAGGTCAGAGCTGTTATTCAATTAACATGATCAAAGGTTCGACAAATAATCAGTAATAATTAATAAACATTACCAACTAAACTGAAAATAGGTATAAAATAAAACTTTTCTTACCTTGGAAAAATTGGGATTTCTAAACTTCTATCCATGAAGATGTTAATCTAACTAATCCTCCTGTGCATGTTATTTCTCAATCAATTCCACATATGTCACTTTACTGTTTGTTCTTTCATTTGTACCTAAAACGCCGACAAACAAAACGTCGGTCAGCCGAAGCTGGTATGTGGGGGAACAATAATTGTGCAACTATGTTAACAATGTAATCAACCAAATATCATTTAACAACCAAGATTACATTTTAAGCAATACTACTCAATCCTTGCCTATCCCCTTTCTCTGTAACGTCCCTGCAGTGGACATGGATACCACCTCTCTCATATTGTAGATCCTTACCCCCATGGCCCTACCACACAGGTAGCCAATACCTAGGGTTATGGAGTCGCATGGTCCTACCCAAAGGTAGACCAATCCCTGACTCATGATGACTTGATGGACCTACCCCATTGGTAGCCATTTACTAAGTCATTTAATGACCTGATGGACCTACCCTCATTGGTAGCCATTTACTAGGTCAATCTATAATGCTACAGAGGGTACTAGGATCTGAGCTAGTAGGCATATTTCTTATGTGTTAGTCATATTCACATTATACTTTGCATGAATTAAATACATCCAACAGTTTAATTCAAGCCATGATGGAAACATCAATAAAATCCCAGAAAACTAATTCGGGTAGTCATAAGCGTAACCACATACCTGATCTGATTATTTGAATAGAAATATCCATGCAAATAAGAATCCAAGTAAGCAAGCATTCAATAAGATCGTGAAACAATTATACAATTTCCTATTATTACTCATGTCATTAAGATCTATTAAATCTAGCTCGCTTCTTAGGGTTTCTAGTCCACTTTTAGGGTTTCTATTACAGTTAGGGTTTCCCTTCATCTTTTACTATTTTAAACCCTAATTTAACGCAATTGATTACAAACCCTGATTATATCCACATCTAATCCTCAATTCTGGATTAAAGGCATAATTAACCATTAATTAAGTTTATTAAGCTTCTTTTATTAAAGCTACTATTTTTATCCTTTTAATCCATGAAAGGATCATTATATGCCTTTATCATCAATTCATAGTTCATTATGGTCCAAAATACATATGAACTCGATTTGTCATTAATTCCATCTTTTATACATCAGAAAACCCTAATTACTACATTAAGGTTATTTATTCATAGATTAAGAACTATAATACTCGAAATAGCTTATAGTCATGAAATCTCAGTTCTATACATGAAATTGAGTAATTAAAGCCATTAGTAATCCTAATTTCCAACATTAGGGTTTCAAGCCCCATTAAAGCTTATTTATGCTCATGAACTCTCAATTAAGCTACTTACGTGCAAAATTCATCCTTTTTATTCTTAATGTTCCTTTTTTATCATTAACAGGATAATATCAACTTTAATCATCAATTAAACTCTACTAATCACATTAATCATATCCAAATAGGGTTTCTTAATCATCATTACACTAAAGTAAATAACTTACACTACTTTTCAAATTGCAACAGGAATTAGTCTCTAAACATATTTTTATTATATTCCTCTCGTTTTTTCTGAGAAATTTCCATATTTTATGCGTACCGAACCGAGCTACTAGTAAGGAGATACGAATTTTGCAAGGTTTTACTTACTTGAACCAATCGGAATATGCCACGTCACCAGGTTCCCATGCAATGCACCCGCTCAAGTTGGAAACATAACCAAAAGGCTATTTTGCCTTTGTTTAGTTCGTTGGTTCTTTAACCCGCGGAGGGGCACATTGGTACAATGCCTCTCTGCCCTTCTTCTTCCTCGCGATCCCAGCAACGCCGCTAGGGTAGAGGACTGCTACTGCGTTTCCTCCCCTCCCTGGTACTCGAGAAGCGCCGTTGATGGTCTCCTTACCTCCGTCGACCTCCATCGCACCCACGGGAGCCTTTGGTCATGGCCGAAGTGGTTGGGTTCAGACCTGCTGTCGGTTCTCATCGGCCGATCATGCAGGTGAGGGTACAGGCGGCTGGGCAACGAGACGATGTACTCGGCATCTCCTTTGTCGCCGGCCTGACTGGAAGGGTGTTCCCTCACTCCGCGAACCTGGTTCCACTACTAGTTGTTGCCCAGAACCCACTTTTTTTCTCACGTTTCTAAACAAGAAGGAAGCAAGGTTGGGAGAGAACTGGGTACTGTCGCAAATCCCTCTGATCTCGGCACCCCTTAGACTAAACTTTATAGGTTGAGGTAGCAAGGAAGGTGTGAGGGTGTGGTTGGGGTTAGAGCACTCAATCCCATTGGGAAAAGGAAAGATTCTTCCCAAAAAGGTATTTATTCTTGGAAATAAACTAATTCTAAAAAAAATATGCTTGTACTTCTCTCTTAAGAACATACTTTCCTTAACAACAAATGAGGGAAAACGTTCTCGTCTTTTAACTTTCTTTTACCAAATAAAACAAATTATATACAAAAGATTAAATGGTCTGAATATGTCCTTTTATCATATTCCTTATACATTTTTCTTCTTATTTTCTATTATTGGTAGATTCTCTTTCTTCTTTCTTCATTGGGACTCATTGCACCCCAAGAAATCCTAAGATTTTGAAATTCCATTTTAAAGGATACTAATTATCCTTCTAGATGCATCTATATGCATTATTTCTCATTATCATGTTTATTTCTTATTAAAATATCTCTTTTTGAGGATTTCTCTTTATCTCTCTTTTATTTCCTTATTTGGAGTTCCTTTTAATATTAGGAACCTTTTGGATACGAAAATCCACCAAGATAACTCAATTATACCTTTTTCCACATGTTTTCCACATTTTACATTATTCTCAATTCTTTTCTAAATAAAGAAATACTTGATTGATCTTTTCTTTTATTTTTGCATTATCTTCACAACTTTGGACTCCTTGGAACCCATGTGGCACGAAATCCACCTTTGGATTAAGTTCTTTACCTTTTAGAGGTTTCCACATCTTTCTTATCTCAAGTTCTCAATAATTCATTAATTAATTGAATTTCCTTGTTATTGGGCCCAATAGCCAACAAAGCCCACAAAGCAATCACCAAGGCTATTGTAACGAAATTCATGCATTCAATCATTATTTGTTAATTTATCTTTAATATGAGAAATTACATTTCTCAGCAATGAACCCAAAATTGGGGTTGTGACATCCTTCCCCTCTTATAGGAATTTTGCCCTCAAAATTCCATCAAGCAAACAAATAAAACAGGATAAGCCTTTCATATGTCCATCATGGCTCCCACGTGGCTTCACCCTTTCCATGGTGCTTCCCAAGAACCTTCATCATCTCATATTCTTCCATATGAGTTCTTTCTTACCTTGGTATATTGTACCCTTATAGGTGACTCAGGACATTTCAGCCTCTCAAAAGCTAAATAGGTTCAAGGCTCATCACATGGCTTGGGTACCTCACATAGTGCTCTAGATCAGACTCATGAAACACATTGATTCATCAAGTTATCTTGAGGGGCAAGGCTAGACACAACCATCTCCACCAATCCATCTCAAATGGACCCATATATCGGGGACTCAGCTTTCCCAGCTGTAGCTTAGAGGGGTCGGATTTTCTCATCACACATTCTCCCATAGAGAACTGCATGTCAGTCTGCTTTGCATCAGCTCGTGACTCAAGTCACCACTGGGCTCTCTCTCTCGGCCATTGCCCAACCAAAGCGACTTCATCTGCACACACTATGGTTCTTTTCTGACCATCGCGAGGCCTCCTTCACCAACATCATCTTAATGAAGTGGTGACCGACACAACCTCTCTATAAAACTTCTTGCATCCCGATAAAGGCTATAGTGGTTTACATCACATCTTAAGAACTGTTTCTATGTATCACCCTCAATGAGCACACATGCTCTCATCAGACCCTCTAGTCTGGATCATACTGTCCATTAGTATGGGGTGATAAACTGTACTATCATTGAGTTCTTCATGTATCTACTTCCACCTCATGGAAGTGAACCTTGGTCATCCCCAAGAACTTTTGACCTCAAACATGGTGTGGTTGAACCATCTCTCATTCTTAAGTATTTCAACTGAATCTGTCCCTTGACAGCATTCTTTCTTTCTCATGTCATCTAGGTAAGGTGATCTACCATAACCCATTTTGCATATTAACCTTCCTTGGTCTAGGGGAGACTCACCTCATCCACAGTGATGAACTCCTATTCCCTCTCGAGAACTCTTTATACTTTATATCCATGCACTGGGTTACTAGTGTTTGTCCTTCACCTCCTGACTTGCATGGCCACCTGCTACATGCACATTTTGTTTCAACATTCAGAATGCTACTGTCACTTACTATCTTTGTAGTATCAAGGTATATCATGACCTCATGTATTGTTATGATTCCTCAAGCTTGATACCTCGGAAACCCTAAACCATTCTCAAAAGGGTTTTATTACCTTCCTATCCAAACAAGTGTATCTGAGGTTCTATCAAGGACTAAACTGGCTACCCAAACATCCATTAACTTGTTCAACATATCTTATTACATCCGAGTGTTAGCCAAAACACATCTTCTTTCCAAACTTAGGGTTAGTCAAGCAACCTCAACTTCTTCTAGCATCCAGCTAAACTAGGCAGCTATATCTCAACCTGAGCATTCATTACCACTTCTTATCCTTAGGTGTTAAGTAACACACACCTCCCTTTATTATACTTATCATCTCATCTCAAACTCTAAGTTCATCCTCAGGGTGATCAACCTTGGTTAACTTGTAAATTCCTCATAGCTCTTGATAAAACATCCTCATAAGATGACTACCATATTCCTCTTAGTGTTTGTAAACCATCCATGTATCATCCACTTCACAAGGGTATGTTATCACCTCTATCCTTATACCTTGAAGCAACGCTCCAACTTACATCATCTTTATCCTTTGTGTAAGGCATGCGTACTGTCCTATCTCTCACCACCATAACAAGAAGAAATAAGCATTTGGCGGCCGTCCAAATACAGAGTTCTTCCCATTCCAAGGGTATAGATGGTACAACCCACCTTGCTAGTACACCTTCAAATCTAAGTTGAAACGTGCAACTCATGTCTCCACATCACAAACATCATGATGTCAAAAATTACTTTCATGGAAAACTGGTCTCTAACCTACTGGGGTTTACACACAATCCTTGGTCGTCTCTTCTGGGTCTATAGGATGCCAGCACTTTTTGGGTCATCCCTCTTCCCTCATGCATCAGAGAGTGCCCTACTCATATGCCCTTTGGGTCCCATGAGTTCATGAAGGTGATCAATCTCCTAACCCATGGTCCTCAGACAATGATAGCAGTTACCTCCCGACCCTATGGTCATGTGCAACCTGGGAATTAGGCAACTCCTTCTTCAATCGGTCCTATCCCTACCTGACCCTAGGATAGACTCAGGATTCTATTATAGTACATGTTCAAGTTAGAACCTTACCCAATCCTTCATCATCTCTTCCTGCACTCATGATTGACTTTCATCCCTTCATAGGGGTCATGGCAACCTGCCTACCTTGGTCAGGCCCCATATTAGTTACCTCCATGGTAACACATCCACATGCACTATAGAGATGGTTATGTATGGGTCTACAGGTTCATCCTCATGCCATGTACTTTTCACTTAGCTTCACACGATCCTCTGAAACCTCTCTAGGTTACCTCAAAACCAACAAAACTGGTGTACACCCTACCAATGGGCCCCTCTCCCAGTATGGGAGGAAACTACACCTGGATAACAAAGGTCACAAGCGTCCTTATGTTTAGGGTCTACTTTCACATGAGCATGCTTAACTCAGCAACTGCTAAGGCACACCTATTGAACAATGATAGGTCATACTTATTCTCATTCTCAACATTAGACCAACTTAGTTGTGAGGGGTTCGTCCAACACACCCTTACCTTAAGGGGTTTCCTTTCCTCTACGCATTAAGAGTACCCTGCTCAAAACTATAGAGACTCAAATTCACCATGAGTATTGGATACACTGCTTCCCCTCTTAGGCCTAGGAACCCTATGTTCACCTTTGGGTATCCAACTGTATGTTCAATCTCTTAACCACAAATCAAGCACGTCCAAGATATGTCATGTACTTCCATGATCCTTCTACTTGAGCAACACTTCGTAGTTGAGTCCTCTTCCAGGACAACCAACTAGGTATAAAACCTCACAACTGGTTACTTAAACCTCCTCAGGATTTAAGGCACTCTTTATCCCATCCAGCAGGTAGTCACTTATACCATGGGTACCAGAAGGTTCCTCTAAAGGCAACCAAGATATCATCGGCCTTCAGGGATCAAACATAAGGCAACCATTATCATCCACTTAGGTCGCATCATCCCCAACTACCCACTGTTCCTAAGCTTCCAATCCTCTTACTTGAGTCCTTCTTTGTCTCTCTAAAGCTAACTCCACATCCAGCCATACTACTAGAGGTCCCTTCTCCATGAAGGATCAAGCTTCACTAGCATACCTCCACATGGGTGAAACCTATGCTTCAAACTTATGTTTGCTCAAGATCATTCATAACCCTTTATGCTTATTTCATAAGCCATCCATCATGATCTCTTAACCAGGGTTTCATCAAGCTATACCCCACTTGTCTAAGCCCATAGGGTAACTATAGGTTCTCCTTTATCATCATCCATGAAGGAGCTATCCTTCGCTCTAGCATGCACGACCCTCTCCAGGGTTGGATCGCCTAAGGTACTAGGTCATTTAACCTCGTATGGCATCCCAAAGGCATGTCCAACTAGACACTCAGTCTAACTCATCATGTCATCTCTATCTCTAACCTTCACTTAGGGTTAGGGTTAACATCATCCTCAAAGGATGTGCTAGGTATCTACTTTTGATGGAGGTCTATCCCTCCAAGACTAACCCTCTTTACTCGTCCTCCTGTCAAGGAGGTCTATCCTCAGGTCTCTCCTGAGGGCAATGACAACTCACATCATACGACCTAAGTATGTATCTATTCCTTTACGCTTACTCTATTAAGCTTATGTCCATGACGTCTTATTTACATGCTTTTTATTAATTTGGTGGAGGATTCCTTAATCCTTGTCAACCTTACCCATATCTCAAGAGGGTGAGGAGAAAAGAGGAAACCCTAATCCTTAAGGTCCTTAACAGAATTGGAGTTGAGAAGGGATGAACAAGATGAGAGAGTCCTAAAGGTATCTTATTTCGAGTCACATCCTTAGACATCGGCCATGCAGTCACACAATCCAGGAGTCCTCGTATTCCGACTAGCGGTGCGGAGGAAAATACTGCCAGCCCCCGGATGTGATCCTTTTCTAGACACCTTAGTCTTTCAGACAATCCTACAATAACTCCCTCAGTTCTATGGAATTTGTAGAATTTAATAATTATTAAAGATTAAGTGAGGAACCTTCACTCTGATACCAATTGTAACGACCCCGCCTCCCGGTAACCCCCAATTAAGGGAGACCTGAAGGTCAGAGCCGTTATTCAATTAACAGGATCAAAGGTTCGACAAATAATCAGTAATAATTAATAAACTTTACCAACTAAACTGAAAATAGGTATAAAATAAAACTTTTCTTACCTTGGAAAAACTGGGATTTCTAAACTTCTATCCATGAAGATGTTAATCTAACTAATCCTCCTGAGCATGTTATTTCTCAATCAATTCCACATATGTCACTTTACTGTTTGTTCTTTCATTTGTACCTAAAATGCTAACAAACAAAACGTCGGTCAGCCGAAGCTGGTATGTGGGGGAAACAATAATTGTGCAACTATGGTAACAATGTAATCAACCAAATATAAATTAATAACTAAGATTACGTTTTAAGAAATACTACTCAATCCTTGCCTATCCCCTTTCTTTGTAACGTCCATGTAGTGGACATGGATACCACCTCTCTCATATGGTAGATCCTTACCCCCATGGCCCTACCACACAGGTAGCCAATACCTAGGGTTATGGAGTCGCATGGTCCTATCCAAAGGTAGACCAATCCCTGACTCATGATGACTTGATGGACCTACCCCATTGGTAGCCATTTACTAAGTCATTTAATGACCTCATGGACCTACCCTCATTGGTAGCCATTTACTAGGTCAATCTATAATGCTACAGAGGGTACTAGGATCTGAGCTAGTAGGCATATTTCTTATGTGTTAGTCATATTCACATTATACTTTGCATGAATTAAATACATCCAACAGTTTAATTCAAGCCATGATGGAAACATCAATAAAATCCCAAAAAACTAATTCGGGTAGTCATAAGCGTAACCACATACCTGATCTGATTATTTGAATAGAAATATCCATGCAAATAAGAATCCAAGTAAGCAAGCATTCAATAAGGTCCTGAAACAATTATACAATTTCCTATTATTACTCATGTCATTAAGATCTATTAAATCTAGCTCGCTTCTTAGGGTTTCTAGTCCACTTTTAGGGTTTCTATTACAGTTAGGGTTTCCCTTCATCTTTTACTATTTTAAACCCTAATTTAACGCAATTGATTACAAACCCTGATTATATCCACATCTAATCCTCAATTCTGGATTAAAGGCATAATTAACCATTAATTAAGTTTATTAAGCTTCTTTTATTAAAGCTACTATTTTTATCCTTTTAATCCATGAAAGGATCATTATATGCCTTTATCATCAATTCATAGTTCATTATGGTCCAAAATACATATGAACTCGATTTGTCATTAATTCCATCTTTTATACATCAGAAAACCCTAATTACTACATTAAGGTTATTTATTCATAGATTAAGAACTATAATACTCGAAATAGCTTATAGTCATGAAATCTCAGTTCTATACATGAAATTGAGTAATTAAAGCCATTAGTAATCCTAATTTCCAACATTAGGGTTTCAAGCCCCATTAAAGCTTATTTATGCTCATGAACTCTCAATTAAGCTACTTACGTGCAAAATTCATCCTTTTTATTCTTAATGTTCCTTTTTTATCATTAACAGGATAATATCAACTTTAATCATCAATTAAACTCTACTAATCACATTAATCATATCCAAATAGGGTTTCTTAATCATCATTACACTAAAGTTAATAACTTACACTACTTTTCAAATTGCAACATGAATTAGTCTCTAAACATATTTTTATTATATTCCTCTCGTTTTTTCTGAGAAATTTCCATATTTTATGCGTACCGAACCGAGCTACTAGTAAGGAGATACGAATTTTGCAAGGTTTTACTTACTTGAACCAATCGGAATATGCCACGTCACCAGGTTCCCATGCAATGCACCCGCTCAAGTTGGAAACATAACCAAAAGGCTATTTTGCCTTTGTTTAGTTCGTTGGTTCTTTAACCCGTGGAGGGGCACATTGGTACAATGCCTCTCTGCCCTTCTTCTTCCTCGCGATCCCAGCAACGCCGCTAGGGTAGAGGACTGCTACTGCGTTTCCTCCCCTCCCTGGTACTCGAGAAGCGCCGTTGATGGTCTCCTTACCTCCGTCGACCTCCATCGCACCCACGGGAGCCTTTGGTCATGGCCGAAGTGGTTGGGTTCAGACCTGCTGTCGGTTCTCATCGGCCGATCATGCAGGTGAGGGTACAGGCGGCTGGGCAACGAGACGATGTACTCGGCATCTCCTTTGTCGCCGGCCTGACTGGAAGGGTGTTCCCTCACTCCGCGAACCTGGTTCCACTACTAGTTGTTGCCCAGAACCCACTTTTTTTCTCACGTTTCTAAACAAGAAGGAAGCAAGGTTGGGAGAGAACTGGGTACTGTCGCAAATCCCTCTGATCTCGGCACCCCTTAGACTAAACTTTATAGGTTGAGGTAGCAAGGAAGGTGTGAGGGTGTGGTTGGGGTTAGAGCCCTCAATCCCATTGGGAAAAGGAAAGATTCTTCCCAAAAAGGTATTTATTCTTGGAAATAAACTAATTCTAAAAAAAATATGCTTGTACTTCTCTCTTAAGAACATACTTTCCTTAACAACAAATGAGGGAAAACGTTCTCGTCTTTTAACTTTCTTTTACCAAATAAAACAAATTATATACAAAAGATTAAATGGTCTGAATATGTCCTTTTATCATATTCCTTATACATTTTTCTTCTTATTTTCTATTATTGGTAGATTCTCTTTCTTCTTTCTTCATTGGGACTCATTGCACCCCAAGAAATCCTAAGATTTTGAAATTCCATTTTAAAGGATACTAATTATCCTTCTAGATGCATCTATATGCATTATTTCTCATTATCATGTTTATTTCTTATTAAAATATCTCTTTTTGAGGATTTCTCTTTATCTCTCTTTTATTTCCTTATTTGGAGTTCCTTTTAATATTAGGAACCTTTTGGATACGAAAATCCACCAAGATAACTCAATTATACCTTTTTCCACATGTTTTCCACATTTTACATTATTCTCAATTCTTTTCTAAATAAAGAAATACTTGATTGATCTTTTCTTTTATTTTTGCATTATCTTCACAACTTTGGACTCCTTGGAACCCATGTGGCACGAAATCCACCTTTGGATTAAGTTCTTTACCTTTTAGAGGTTTCCACATCTTTCTTATCTCAAGTTCTCAATAATTCATTAATTAATTGAATTTCCTTGTTATTGGGCCCAATAGCCAACAAAGCCCACAAAGCAATCACCAAGGCTATTGTAACGAAATTCATGCATTCAATCATTATTTGTTAATTTATCTTTAATATGAGAAATTACATTTCTCAGCAATGAACCCAAAATTGGGGTTGTGACATCCTTCCCCTCTTATAGGAATTTTGCCCTCAAAATTCCATCAAGCAAACAAATAAAACAGGATAAGCCTTTCATATGTCCATCATGGCTCCCACGTGGCTTCACCCTTTCCATGGTGCTTCCCAAGAACCTTCATCATCTCATATTCTTCCATATGAGTTCTTTCTTACCTTGGTATATTGTACCCTTATAGGTGACTCAGGACATTTCAGCCTCTCAAAAGCTAAATAGGTTCAGGGCTCATCACATGGCTTGGGTACCTCACATAGTGCTCTAGATCAGACTCATGAAACACATTGATTCATCAAGTTATCTTGAGGGGCAAGGCTAGACACAACCATCTCCACCAATCCATCTCAAATGGACCCATATATCGGGGACTCAGCTTTCCCAGCTGTAGCTTAGAGGGGTCGGATTTTCTCATCACACATTCTCCCATAGAGAACTGCATGTCAGTCTGCTTTGCATCAGCTCGTGACTCAAGTCACCACTGGGCTCTCTCTCTCGGCCATTGCCCAACCAAAGCGACTTCATCTGCACACACTATGGTTCTTTTCTGACCATCGTGAGGCCTCCTTCACCAACATCATCTTAATGAAGTGGTGACCGACACAACCTCTCTATAAAACTTCTTGCATCCCGATAAAGGCTATGGTGGTTTACATCACATCTTAAGAACTGTTTCTATGTATCACCCTCAATGAGCACACATGCTCTCATCAGACCCTCTAGTCTGGATCATACTGTCCATTAGTATGGGGTGATAAACTGTACTATCATTGAGTTCTTCATGTATCTACTTCCACCTCATGGAAGTGAACCTTGGTCATCCCCAAGAACTTTTGACCTCAAACATGGTGTGGTTGAACCATCTCTCATTCTTAAGTATTTCAACTGAATCTGTCCCTTGACAGCATTCTTTCTTTCTCATGTCATCTAGGTAAGGTGATCTACCATAACCCATTTTGCATATTAACCTTCCTTGGTCTAGGGGAGACTCACCTCATCCACAGTGATGAACTCCTATTCCCTCTCGAGAACTCTTTATACTTTATATCCATGCACTGGGTTACTAGTGTTTGTCCTTCACCTCCTGACTTGCATGGCCACCTGCTACATGCACATTTTGTTTCAACATTCAGAATGCTACTGTCACTTACTATCTTTGTAGTATCAAGGTATATCATGACCTCATGTATTGTTATGATTCCTCAAGCTTGATACCTCGGAAACCCTAAACCATTCTCAAAAGGGTTTTATTACCTTCCTATCCAAACAAGTGTATCTGAGGTTCTATCAAGGACTAAACTGGCTACCCAAACATCCATTAACTTGTTCAACATATCTTATTACATCCGAGTGTTAGCCAAAACACATCTTCTTTCCAAACTTAGGGTTAGTCAAGCAACCTCAACTTCTTCTAGCATCCAGCTAAACTAGGCAGCTATATCTCAACCTGAGCATTCATTACCACTTCTTATCCTTAGGTGTTAAGTAACACACACCTCCCTTTATTATACTTATCATCTCATCTCAAACTCTAAGTTCATCCTCAGGGTGATCAACCTTGGTTAACTTGTAAATTCCTCATAGCTCTTGATAAAACATCCTCATAAGATGACTACCATATTCCTCTTAGTGTTTGTAAACCATCCATGTATCATCCACTTCACAAGGGTATGTTATCACCTCTATCCTTATACCTTGAAGCAACACTCCAACTTACATCATCTTTATCCTTTGTGTAAGGCATGCGTACTGTCCTATCTCTCACCACCATAACAAGAAGAAATAAGCATTTGGCGGCCGTCCAAATACAGAGTTCTTCCCATTCCAAGGGTATAGATGGTACAACCCACCTTGCTAGTACACCTTCAAATCTAAGTTGAAACGTGCAACTCATGTCTCCACATCACAAACATCATGATGTCAAAAATTACTTTCATGGAAAACTGGTCTCTAACCTACTGGGGTTTACACACAATCCTTGGTCGTCTCTTCTGGGTCTATAGGATGCCAGCACTTTTTGGGTCATCCCTCTTCCCTCATGCATCAGAGAGTGCCCTACTCATCTGCCCTTTGGGTCCCATGAGTTCATGAAGGTGATCAATCTCCTAACCCATGGTCCTCAGACAATGATAGCAGTTACCTCCCGACCCTATGGTCATGTGCAACCTGGGAATTAGGCAACTCCTTCTTCAATCGGTCCTATCCCTACCTGACCCTAGGATAGACTCAGGATTCTATTATAGTACATGTTCAAGTTAGAACCTTACCCAATCCTTCATCATCTCTTCCTGCACTCATGATTGACTTTCATCCCTTCATAGGGGTCATGGCAACCTGCCTACCTTGGTCAGGCCCCATATTAGTTACCTCCATGGTAACACATCCACATGCACTATAGAGATGGTTATGTATGGGTCTACAGGTTCATCCTCATGCCATGTACTTTTCACTTAGCTTCACACGATCCTCTGAAACCTCTCTAGTTTACCTCAAAACCAACAAAACTGGTGTACACCCTACCAATGGGCCCCTCTCCCAGTATGGGAGGAAACTACACCTGGATAACAAAGGTCACAAGCGTCCTTATGTTTAGGGTCTACTTTCACATGAGCATGCTTAACTCAGCAACTGCTAAGGCACACCTATTGAACAATGATAGGTCATACTTATTCTCATTCTCAACATTAGACCAACTTAGTTGTGAGGGGTTCGTCCAACACACCCTTACCTTAAGGGGTTTCCTTTCCTCTACGCATTAAGAGTACCCTGCTCGAAACTATAGAGACTCAAATTCACCATGAGTATTGGATACACTGCTTCCCCTCTTAGGCCTAGGAACCCTATGTTCACCTTTGGGTATCCAACTGTATGTTCAATCTCTTAACCACAAATCAAGCACGTCCAAGATATGTCATGTACTTCCATGATCCTTCTACTTGAGCAACACTTCGTAGTTGAGTCCTCTTCCAGGACAACCAACTAGGTATAAAACCTCACAACTGGTTACTTAAACCTCCTCAGGATTTAAGGCACTCTTTATCCCATCCAGCAGGTAGTCACTTATACCATGGGTACCAGAAGGTTCCTCTAAAGGCAACCAAGATATCATCGGCCTTCAGGGATCAAACATAAGGCAACCATTATCATCCACTTAGGTCGCATCATCCCCAACTACCCACTGTTCCTAAGCTTCCAATCCTCTTACTTGAGTCCTTCTTTGTCTCTCTAAAGCTAACTCCACATCCAGCCATACTACTAGAGGTCCCTTCTCCATGAAGGATCAAGCTTCACTAGCATACCTCCACATGGGTGAAACCTATGCTTCAAACTTATGTTTGCTCAAGATCATTCATAACCCTTTATGCTTATTTCATAAGCCATCCATCATGATCTCTTAACCAGGGTTTCATCAAGCTATACCCCACTTGTCTAAGCCCATAGGGTAACTATAGGTTCTCCTTTATCATCATCCATGAAGGAGCTATCCTTCGCTCTAGCATGCACGACCCTCTCCAGGGTTGGATCGCCTAAGGTACTAGGTCATTTAACCTCGTATGGCATCCCAAAGGCATGTCCAACTAGACACTCGGTCTAACTCATCATGTCATCTCTATCTCTAACCTTCACTTAGGGTTAGGGTTAACATCATCCTCAAAGGATGTGCTAGGTATCTACTTTTGATGGAGGTCTATCCCTCCAAGACTAACCCTCTTTACTCGTCCTCCTGTCAAGGAGGTCTATCCTCAGGTCTCTCCTGAGGGCAATGACAACTCACATCATACGACCTAAGTATGTATCTATTCCTTTACGCTTACTCTATTAAGCTTATGTCCATGACGTCTTATTTACATTCTTTTTATTAATTTGGTGGAGGATTCCTTAATCCTTATCAACCTTACCCATATCTCAAGAGGGTGAGGAGAAGAGAGGAAACCCTAATCCTTAAGGTCCTTAACAGAATTGGAGTTGAGAAGGGATGAACAAGATGAGAGAGTCCTAAAGGTATCTTATTTCGAGTCACATCCTTAGACATCGGCCATGCAGTCACACAATCCAGGAGTCCTCGTATTCCGACTAGCGGTGCGGAGGAAAATACTGCCAGCCCCCGGATGTGATCCTTTTCTAGACACCTTAGTCTTTCAGACAATCCTACAATAACTCCCTCAGTTCTATGGAATTTGTAGAATTTAATAATTATTAAAGATTAAGTGAGGAACCTTCACTCTGATACCAATTGTAACGACCCCGCCTCCCGGTAACCCCCAATTAAGGGAGACCTGAAGGTCAGAGCCGTTATTCAATTAACAGGATCAAAGGTTCGACAAATAATCAGTAATAATTAATAAACTTTACCAACTAAACTGAAAATAGGTATAAAATAAAACTTTTCTTACCTTGGAAAAACTGGGATTTCTAAACTTCTATCCATGAAGATGTTAATCTAACTAATCCTCCTGTGCATGTTATTTCTCAATCAATTCCACATATGTCACTTTACTGTTTGTTCTTTCATTTGTACCTAAAATGCTAACAAACAAAACGTCGGTCAGCCGAAGCTGGTATGTGGGGGAAACAATAATTGTGCAACTATGGTAACAATGTAATCAACCAAATATAAATTAATAACTAAGATTACGTTTTAAGCAATACTACTCAATCCTTGCCTATCCCCTTTCTTTGTAACGTCCATGTAGTGGACATGGATACCACCTCTCTCATATGGTAGATCCTTACCCCCATGGCCCTACCACACAGGTAGCCAATACCTAGGGTTATGGAGTCGCATGGTCCTACCCAAAGGTATACCAATCCCTGACTCATGATGACTTGATGGACCTACCCCATTGGTAGCCATTTACTAAGTCATTTAATGACCTCATGGACCTACCCTCATTGGTAGCCATTTACTAGGTCAATCTATAAAGCTACAGAGGGGACTAGGATCTGAGCTAGTAGGCATATTTCTTATGTGTTAGTCATATTCACATTATACTTTGCATGAATTAAATACATCCAACAGTTTAATTCAAGCCACGATGGAAACATCGATAAAATCCTGAAAAACTAATTCAGGTAGTCATAAGCGTAACCACATACCTGATCTGATGATTTGAATAGAAATATCCATGCAAATAAGAATCCAAGCAAGCAAGCATTCAATAAGATCCTGAAACAATTATACAATTTCCTATTATTACTCATGTCATTAAGATCTATTAAATCTAGCTCGCTTCTTAGGGTTTCTAGTCCACTTTTAGGGTTTCTATTACAGTTAGGGTTTCCCTTCATCTTTTACTATAATTTAACGCAATTGATTACAAACCCTAATTATATCAACATCTAATCCTCAATTCTAGATTAAAAGCATAATTAACCATTAATTAAGTTTATTAAGCTTCTTTTATTAAAGCTACTATTTTTATCCTTTTAATCCATGATAGGATCATTATATGCCTTTATCATCAATTCATAGTTCATTACGGTCCAAAATACATATGAACTCGATTTGTCATTAATTCCATCTTTTATACATCAGAAAACCCTAATTACTACATTAAGGTTATTTATTCATAGATTAAGAACTGTAATACTCGAAATAGCTTATAGTCATGAAATCTCAGTTCTATACATGAAATTGAGTAATTAAAGCCATTAGTAATCCTAATTTCCAACATTAGGGTTTCAAGCCCCATTAAAGCTTATTTATCCTCATGAACTCTCAATTAAGCTACTTACGTGCAAAATTCATCCTTTTTATTCTTAATGTTCCTTTTTTATCATTAACAGGCTAATATCAACTTTAATCATCAATTAAACCCTACTAATCACATTAATCATATCCAAATAGGGTTTCTTAATCATCATTACACTAAAGTTAATAACTTACACTACATTTCAAATTGCAATAGGAATTAGTCTCTAAACATATTTTTATTATATTCCTCTCGTTTTTTTGAGAAATTTTCATATTTTATGCGTACCGAACCGAGCTACGAGTAAGGAGATACGAATTTTGCAAGGTTTTACTTACTTGAACCAATCGGAATATGCGACGTCACCAGGTTCCCATGCAATGCACCCGCTCAAGTTGGAAACATAACCAAAAGACTATTTTGCCCTTGTTTAGTTCGTTGGTTCTTTAACCCGCGGAGCGACACATTGGTACAATGCCTCTCTGCTCTTCTTCTTCCTCACGATCCCAGCGACGCCGCTAGGGTAGAGGACTGTTGCTGCATTGCCTCCCCTCCCTGGTACTCGAGAAGCGCCGCTGATGGTCTCCTTACCTCTGTCGACCTCCATCGCACCCACGGGGGCCTTTGGTCGTGGCCGAAGTGGTTGGGTTCAAACCTGCTGTCGGTTCTCATCGGCCGATCATGCAGGTGAGGGTACAGGCGGCTGGGCAACGAGACGATGTACTTGACATCTCCTTTGTCACCGGCTTGACTGGAAGGGTGTTCCCTCACTCCGCGAACCTGGTTCCACTACTAGCTGTTGCCCAGAACCCACTTTGTTTCTCTCATTTTTAAACAAGAAGGAAGCAAGGTTGGGAGAGAACTGGGTACGGTCGCAGATCCCTCTGATATCAGCACCCCTTAGACTAAACTTTATATAGGTTGAGGTAGCAAGGAAGGTGTGAGGGCGTGGTTGGGGTTAGAGCCCTCAATCCCATTGGGAAAAGGAAAGATTCTTCCCAAAAAGGTATTTATTCTTGGAAATAAACTAATTCTAAAAAAAATATGCTTGTACTTCTCTCTTAAGAACATACTTTCCTTAACAAGCAATGAGGGAAAACGTTCTCGTCTTTTAACTTTCTTTTACCAAATAAAACAAATTATATACAAAAGATTAAATGGTCTGAATATGTCCTTTTATCATATTCCTTATACATATTTCTTCTTATTTTCTATTATTGGTAGATTCTCTTTCTTCTTTCTTCATTGGGACTCATTGCACCCCAAGAAATCCTAAGATTTCGAAATTCCATTTTAAAGGATACTAATTATCCTTCTAGATGCATCTATATGCATTATTTCTCATTATCATGTTTATTTCTTATTAAAATATCTCTTTTTGAGGATTTCTCTTTATCTCTCTTTTATTTCCTTATTTGGAGTTCCTTTTAATATTGGGAACCTTTTGGATTCGAAAATCCATCAAGATAACTCAATTATACCTTTTTCCACATGTTTTCCACATTTTACATTATTCTCAATTCTTTTCTAAATAAAGAAATACTTGATTGATCTTTTCTTTTATTTTTGCATTATATTTGCAACTTTGGACTCCTTGGAACCCATGTGGCATGAAATCCACCTTTGGATTAAGTTCTTTACCTTTTAGAGGTTTCCACATCTTTCTTATCTCAAGTTCTCAATAATTCATTAATTAATTGAATTTCCTTGTTGTTGGGCCCAATAGCCAACAAAGCCCACAAAGCAATCACCAAGGCTATTGTAACGAAATTCATGCATTCAATCATTATTTGTTCATTTATTTTAATATGAGAAATTACATTTCTCAGCAATGAACCCAAAATTGGGGTTGTAACAAGTATTTATCATAAAAGTTTGGTTTTGTTAGTTAGATGAAGTTTGCAATAACTACATGACTAGATTAAAGTTATAGATTATTAGATGATGGATACACTAGGGTGAGTGGGTTTCACAACCACTACCTATTGCTCACTCTTGACTGCATCAATTGGCACATGAACATATTGCATTGAGGTTGCATAAAACCATCCTTTTAAAATTGAGAGTATAACCAGACATATAATACTCTAAACTTATCATTACATTACTTAAAAGATCACACACTGATTACCATGTGAAACACCTATCCAAAATTCTCATAAAGGGTAAAATATAAATGCATCAACATCATTGGTCTTAGGTTTGAAGTATTATGCAACCAAGTCTAGATAAACATGAATATATTTTGACCAATCATATAAATAAGAGACAAACAATAAATTCACAATGAAATAAGGTTCACACAAATTTAGATGCAAATAAAAGAGCATATTAGGTAACGGGGACACTCCTTGTACCCTAGAAAGAGGACTACTTTCTCCTCATAGAAGATACAAAATTAACAATATATAAAGAACAAAATTACATAATCTAAAAAAAAGCGGATGAGCATCATAGTGTGCAAATGATTTTCTTCTCACTTAGGGACATATTGGGTGGATCACAAGAACATTAGAGGTTGACTATTTGTTGAATGGATCCATAGTCATCAAGTTGTATCGGCCTACACTCTAATCCTTGTGTTGGCCTAGACACATTCACTTGTGTTGGCCTTGGCACATCTACTTATGTTGGCCAAGGCACATGTATCGGCCATGACACTCTTCATTTGTGTCAGCCATAGTACCTCAAAGAGATATTGGTTTAGAGGTACATAAGGTGTTATCAGTTTTAAGGTGCTTAGGGTGATATCGGCCATAGAGTATTCTTGTGTGTCAGCCACACTATCATATTGCATATCGGCAGCACCACTACTTGGTGTGTCATCTAAGACCTTAAGGGATGTATTGCCCACACCTTCACATGGTGTGTCAGGCTAAGGGTGTCACCCATAATACTTGTGTTGGGTTAGAGGGATATCATATTGTGAGTATATTATATTAGGGTTAGTTGGGCATCACAGTTTTGATACGTATCGGGTAACGATGCCTCTTTAAGTGTGACAGGCATATCTATGACTGGTAACCACTTCATAACACATATTGGCTAGCAACGCAACTCGGTTGCAACGCATCTCGGTTGCAACATGTCTCGATTAGGAGCCATTTCGGGTTAGAACGTTCTAGGGTCGTGACGACTAACCTATTCAAAACCTATCTTCCATATTGGTTCAACAATCACCAAGCAGATTAACCCTCTTGACTCATGCCGACCTAATTATGCATAGGGCATTAGGTCCTAAACCTCGTCAAGGTCATGACGACTTGTCACAAAGTGTGAAGGTTTGTGTAACATGGGTCGTGGTAGATTAGCAACATATCATTTCAACATCACAAGTCATGATGACCATCCATGTTATAGTGCAAGTGTGTATTAACTTGGCAATTTTCCAATTATTGGCCTGCCCTATTCTTTAGTCTTAGGTGATAGGCTAGACATCTGCAAGGACGGTGGTCCTACATATTTATCAAACCAATAGGAGGTTAGGAATTTGTACGTGTCAGTTTACATTCATACACCCTTGTATCGGGTTAGGGTTCCCACAAATCGATATTAGTTTGTGCATAGAGTTTTCCATCATCTTCAAGCTCCAACCCTTCGTCCATTACTACTCTAGTTTATGGACAACAGCACCATATATCCATTATAACTCATAGAACCATCATCCAGACAAGAACAGTCAAAGTAGAAAAGAAATCATCAAGTATTGCATGGTAGAGGGTGAATAATAATAAAATTGAGTTCAAGTTATATAACCTGCCTCAAGATCAACACAAGAGCTTCAAGCTCCAACTCTCCACGTTCCCAAGTTGAAGATGACTTATCAAAAGTCTAAGACTTGATCACAACACTTCTATATGAAAGAGGATATCATAGTAAGGAACTTGATGAAGAAGGAAGGGAAGGATACAATCATGATCCAAGAAGCATAGTCTTTCTAAGGTTGAAGATGATCATGGATTTACCTGGGCAAGTTTCTCAGACTTCCCCTTGGTCCTTGAGATCCTATGGTCATCCACCAAGCAATATAAGGTAAAGGATTTTAAAGGTTTACTAGGAGGTGAAAAGAGGGGTATATGTAGTTGAGGCTCATGAAAGAGAGTATGTGTAAGGTGTCATCACCATATGTGCATGGGTGACAAGTGTCCATTCATGGTGACTCCATGCAACCATAATTATCTCATTATGCAAAACTCTTGAGGATAATCTAAAGATAAGATATTGGCCATTGTGTATCTTACTTGACAAGATATCACAATCCAATTTGAGCAAACTGATACAACTTTTCGCAAGGAACATGTAAACTGATAGGCTTCACCTACTTGACGTGCTTATCTCGAGATGAGTACTTTCAAAGGTTACCAAACCGATATGGGACCCCCTGTATGGCTTCCAAGCCGATAGGCACTCCCATATAAACTTCATAGCTTGACACAACCACATCGAGGGTTCAAAATACACAACTTTCTTTGGTTCTTTCACCACAATGAGTGCTATCATTCAACCAAGACTCAAGCAAGGCACCCCATTCTTTCTCTCATTGAGCTACTTGAATGATCGTCAATTGTGTTCTCTTTTGAGGTCACTCATTGGAGCTGAGATTGACCGGTCAGGATCTTTCAAGGTGAGTTGATCGAGCTATAGGAGAGTTGAATTGTTCTATTTTGACGTCAATTGATCTACAAGTGGAGGTCAATTGTTCAATCTCTTATGAGGTCGATTACTAAAGGTGGAGCACAAGATGATTGGTCAATATCTTTCACGATTGATCGAACAAACTTGTAGTGGATGGATAAAATGGAGTTTTTAGCAAAGGTTAGAAGCCTCTTTATGTCTTCAGATGCCCCTAAAATGGAGGAGATGGTCTTCTATTTATAGGAGACGAAGAAGAAGGTCAATAGCCTCTATGAAATGTGATGACTTTACCATAGTGAATGCATTAGTAGTGAGAAGATGAAGTGTCTTCAATTTTGTCTAGAGCATGGGCTTAGATCTCTTTAGGTAAACAATGAACTTCATTGACATTGGATGAATTCTAGATGGTCATTATTTGGAGCTAGATTGGTCCATCTCAATTGAATGGTCGATCAGTGCAATTGATAAATGGATCTCGATTGGAAAGCATCAATTGATGGTCTCTGTTAGAGTACATCAATAGGAAGATGTAGATCAATGAAGCTTGATTGACAATTCGATCACTAGAGATTGATTGGGAAGTCAATCACAATCGGTCGATCAATGGAACATGATCATTGTCAGGTCAATTGGTAGAGCTCGACCATTGGATCTCAATAGAAGAGCTTGGTTAGAATGCATTGACTAGTAGATGTATTTGAAGTTGTCAATCAGTTAAATTGATTGAGTGGTCGAATAGGAGGCATGTCATGGAGTTTTCTCATGGACTTTAGCAAAAAGTATTGATTGATCTTCCTGTTGGACATGCATGAAATCCATTTCAAGTTGGGACACCACCATAAACCTCCCGAAAGGCATCCCCCTCTCAACACCAGCCTGTTAAAGGACAACGAGACCCCCTAAGTTGTATTGGTACTGTTGGTATGAAGAAATAAAACTCCAAACAAGCATATGGAGTTTAAAAAGTGTCAAAATCCTTATAAGTTGGCACAAAATTCTAAAAAGAATTAATGAACATATCTCTAGGGTGAAATTATAGATTCAAAATGCAAAACTAGACTAAATATTCAATTAAAACTAGGAAGAATATGCATTCAATAAATAACACCAAACATAAATTTTACTAATCCTCAAGTAACACAAAATATGAGATAGACACCAAATGAATACTTCAACCAATGTGATCGCCTCACCTTCACATCATTCTAATTTCCCTACCATTTCATATGGAAAATTTGGCCAAATTCCTAAGATCACTAAACAAATCTATCCATGTCATCGTATCTCATTTTATTTCCCAAAAACATTTTCTCACCACTATCCCAATACCAAGCATGTGTAAGAGTTCTGAGAGTTCAGAGAGTCTTGCAGAACAACAAGTATGCATATGATTTGAAATTGGAGTGCATAACAAGGATGTCAAATGAGACAGTTATTATGTCGATGGGTGGAAATGAAAAGGAGGGAGAGAGAATGCCTAATCGATGGTAGTATGATTGTATGAATAAATAAAACTCCAAGCCTATAAATGGAGTAAAAAATGTCAAAATCCTTACAAGTTAACATAAAATCTAAATAAAAGTAGTGAAGCTATTTTTAGGGGAAAATAAGACATGTAAATGAAAAAGTGGACTCAAAATGTGACTAAAACTAGGATGAATATGTATTCTTCACCGTGATACCTATAGTTTCTTTGTTATTTGCATCTTAACTTCTAAAAACCATGTTTGATTTTGAGTCCATCATTTATTATTTGTTTAGTTGACATATGTGCATGCTATCTAGACTTGGGTGTAGAAAACTTTGATCCTAATGAAAATGATATTGGTTAAATTCTTGTTTAACCCTAATGAGAATTCCAGATAGATGTTTACCAAGGCAATAGATACATGATCTCTACGTAACACCATGGTGATATTAGAGTAATATCTATTTGTATTTAATCCTAGTTTTGAAAGTATGGATTCACTCAGCCTCAATATAATATGTTCATGCATGTTCGTGATGTAGTGAGAGAGTGAATATTAGGTAGTGTGGTAAAACCCATGCACCCTAGTGTTTAGAACAAATAATAAATATATAATTTTAATACAACCTTTAAATTATTATAAAATTGGTTTAGTCAAAACCAAATCAGACTTTTGTGATAAATACTAGTTCCTTTATAGTTACATTAATTAGATGATTCTTAATACATTGTTCATTATATTTGAACCTGATATATACTATGATAACATTTATCCCCTTGTGTGTGGTACTATTGCACATTTGGTTAGGGATCTCACCCATAGGCAATTTTTAATTCAATTAATATCCTACATCAAAATTTTGTGATATTGATAGGTATATACTTTTCTAATTAATTTTAGTTATCATGGAATAGTTAGTATTTTTTTAACAATTTGATACTATTGAAAATCATGTTCAGTTTGACTCCACTTCAGCCATCTTACTTCTGATTGGTTAACCTTCTCAAGAAACAACTCTAGTACACTAAAAGCACTTCTAGCACCAATTTCAAACTAGAATTCAACATTGAGATTGAAGAAAACTACCTTTGGCTTCTTTACAATGCCAAGCCAAGATGAATAATGAGGAGATCAATGATAGAGTGGATGCATCACTCATGCCACAAAGGTATAGACTCTCTAAGACCCATGACCTTGATTTGTGGTTAAACATGACTTATTATCATTATTAATTGCATAAAACCTTCATATAACCATAAGATGTGCTTTGATATCATGTGACAAGCTTAAGTTTCAAGTTTGGTCTAGTGTGGACACTGGTTGAGCAAGTTATGCGTGTACGTGCTTATTTTGGGATTTTATTCTATTTACCCATGTTTGTGGTTTTTCTTGCAATTTGTCACATGCTTGTTGTACCTCACATGTTTTCACACCATGTTTGATGTATTATTGCTTTGGGGTGCCTTTTTATATATTGGTTTGAGTGGTGACATCTTGTTTTGAGTTTAGTTTTGCTCTCTTAGATATCCTAACACATGGGTGACCTCGAGTGTTGGACCACCTCGTGTTGGTGGTCGTCAAGGGTGTGAACTCTAGTGTCAACAGTCACCAAGGTTTTTATGTTCTCTCTAGTGTTTCTGGTTGCCAAACTTTCTTGATCCAGCTAGGGTTGGCGGTCAATGAGATTTGAATTCATCTTGGTCACCAATATCACATAGGGTTGGCGGTCGTTTGGTTTTTTACCACTTTGGTCACCAACAACCTTAGGCGTCAATGAGTTTTCTTGTTTTTGTCATCGGGTTATGATCTATATGATCAACTTAGTTTCATATATGAGATTCCTGCATGGGCGAGATGCTTTGACCTTGGACACATGGAAATCTTAACTAGACACATCTACCTTCTCTTCTCTCTCACCCATAGTCATATATACCTCCCTCTTCTCATGAAACCAAACTCTTTGAACCCTCTTTCTCTCTTCTTGATTTTCATAGCTCGTCCCCTCTTTCTTAGTGGTGAAGGAGGAGCTCAAGGTTGAAGAAGGAGGCTGATCTTGCTTACATGTGCACCTAGGGTTTGGATCTACCCTAGTTGAGGTCGTTTGGTTCTTCCTTGCTTTTTTATTGGTCTTATTAAGTGAGATCTCCCTTCCTTTATTTGTTTTCTTTGCTTTCCTATCATCTTCTCTTTTCTTCTTTGTTGGATACTTGGTGGATCTTGAGCTAGTGGTTGAAAACTTCTTCTTTCTTGCCTTTTAAACCTAGGGTTTGCTTCCTTTTTATAGAAGGAACTAGCTTGGATGTAGATCCTACACAAGCTAGAGTTTCTACCATCTTTCTTCAAGATACCTTGGTTTTTGGAGTTTCATCTTCATCTGTAAGTCAAGTTATATAACTTTCTCCACAATTCTTGTTTATTCTTACCTTGCATGTACATGATCTTGACTTAAAATGTACTTATGAGTTGCAAGATGTACCTTTACCTAGGGTTTGAGCTTGTATGATGGTTCTCGAGTACTTATCCTCTTGGATGAACCATAAACATTGTGTATGAACCCTCCTTCGTAAAGGAAGATTTAGACCTTGCTTTCATATAAAAAATGCCTTTTTCTCTCTCAAAAAGATGGTCTATTTCTAGGGTTTCAAGCTGATTTTCCTCCTTGAATGGAACTCGATGGTTTGGTTTGGTTCAGTATTGTTAGAACTTTCTTTTGCCAACCAGTGGTTTTTAGTTAGTGGGAAACTATGTGATCGCCAAGTTTTGAATTCTATATGGTAACCAATGTTTGTATCTCTATATGGTCATTGAGATTTTGAATCAATGTGGTCGCTAAGATTTCACCTATGTGGCCGTTGAGTTTTTGAGCTTATGTGGTTGTTGAGGTTTTTAACTCTTATTTGGTTGCCACCAAAGATTTTGATCTTTCGTGGTCAAATATTTGATCTGAAGTGGTCAATGAGATTGAACTTTGACGGTCACCAAGGATACCTAACCCGAGCGGACGCTAATGAACCCTAACCCTAGTGGTCGCCAAGGTGGCTAACCCTAACAGTTGCCAAGGTGTCTAACCCTAGAGCTCTATAAGGTTTTTGACCCTAGGGGTCAATGAAGTTTCTGACGCTAGTGATCAATGAAGTCCCTAACCCTAGTGGTCACTATGTTTTCCTGACTACATGATGGCTATGTTTTTGTTATGTGCACCCATAATCCAATGGAGGTATTAGGGTTAGATTTTGTTCTTGAACCTAAGTAAGCTTTACTAATGGTTAGTTGAGGGGTTATTTGTAACATCAACTTAACCTATCTTGTTGAAACCTAACACTAATGCAACTAAATAATGTTTTTTAATTATACTAGGCTTCCTTGTATGATCAGTATGGTGAGGAATACTCTCTCAATATTTTTGTAACCCTAATATGTTTTCATGTGAACATCATAGTTCTTTAATACAATGTTATGTTAAAACTTGTATATGCCACATATGGTGATGATTGTTGAGATTTGTCAAGGCATGGAATGATAATGATGTGATGGTCTGAATGACCTCGAGTATGGTTTGATCCCTAATGGAGGTGTAACCATCTTCATGATGTGATAAGGATTGGTATCATGTGATGATGTGATAAGCATTTTATCTCTTACTTTTTGTTTCCTTTTAAGTTGCAACCTACCATGTTTTCTGGAACTCTTTTAAGGTTTGTAGGTAACTCAATTGATGCATTCTTAACTCACCTAAGTGGCCTTAACTATTCAAATGAAACCCTAATCATGTAGTGCCCTATTCCGTACATCCATTCTAGTGTCAATATATGTTTGATGGTGAAATGAATTTCCTTTAATGGCAGCTTGGAGTTGTATACTATTGAAAATATGAATGTTTTTTAGGATGGTTGCAGTCATACCTTGGTAGGAGAATCGTCGAGGCCATATCTTAGGTGATTATGGTTCAATATATGTAATATTATTGAGGACATATATGGTTGTACCTCAGGTGATTGGGTTTTGTATACCCTGATTGCTAGTGTTGTGATCTATATACCAAGGGTGGATTAGGTTGCTTTGCAACTTTGACTACATATGTCGTTGTGGATGACTCTTACTGACTAAAGCATATCAGATCATAGGATTCTGACTCTCCTAGATCTTGTACTGGACTGATAGTGTTTAGTTGGAGTTTGAGTGCTATACCTCAAATTCCGTGTGGCTTAATAAAATTTGTAATCCATCTGTGTAGTACATCAACTCAGGGCTAAAACACGATTCACATTGGTTGACAACCCTTTCCTTATTTATTATAATGTTTGATTAATATACCTTGAGGTAAGAGAAATCAACTATATATAAAGTGATAGCTTTACATGTTTTTCTGTTCTCTATGCTAATCATGTCTAATTTTATCTAGTTTACTTAACCTACTTAATGTGCTTGATATGTTACCTTGTTTAAAATAAGATCACTTTATAGAATCAATAATTGTCATTGAGAGTTATATCTCTCACCGGGACATGGGTCTCACCTTGTGGGTCACCACATCTTTTTAGGTGGTCACCAACGATGTCATTATGAGTGTGGTGTTGAGGAAGAGCAACTTGAAGAGTATCAAGAGAAGAAGGTCGTCTTGTAGTTAGCAGTATCCTAGAGTCATCTTTGTACTATCAGGTCTAGACTCTAGACAGGGGATGTTGTTGTAGATGAAATGCACATCGACTTGAGTTTTTGACAATGTGCTGATGTTTTCATATGGCATGTACATGTGGAACAATATCTTTTGTATACATGTTGTGGATGAGATCACTAGACATACATGTAATAATTGATATGGTATGTTTGGATATGTAAGTCATTGGATGTTTATGTATATATTTTTGAACATGATCGTAATTTTAAATCAATTGTCATTTACCCATTTTTTTGGTTATGTGGTTTCGTAGCTAATGATTGTGTGCTTTGTTTGGAGTAATCTTGTTTACTTTGACGGGGTGTTATAGTTTAGGTTGGTATTAGAGGTTTAGGTTTGTTGAGTCTACTAGGATATAGAACTTAGGTTTTGTGTTTGTTCTTACATAGTCCAACATATCTGATCATCACTTATGCTTATGTTGATATGTATGGAGAACATAAAGATCACACTGAGAGTAGTTATGTCACGCTAGGAGGTGATAGTAGGAGGTCGACACATGATTGAAGAGTGCCTAAGACAGGGATGGAAATACCTGTGATGCCTCAATTTGACCCTACAACCGTAGTAAATCCCACTTTCTAGTCCATGTTTGGACAACTCATGGCAACGATTACATACTTAGAGGATAGCACGCTCGTACCTCAAGCCAAGGAAGTTGTCCCTAATGCAAAATCTCAGGGTTCAGGGAAGACGTTTGAGAAGGTGATACATGTTAGGGATATTGAGTATGTGGGTATGGAAGACCCGATTGACACTGGTATGCAGTTGATAGAGCTTGAGAAGGTGTTGATGATCCTCAACATCCCAAAAGAGGACAATGTGAATCATGTTGTTTATCTGTTGAAGGGAAGTGTTGACCATTGGTGGACCTAGAAGAAGAGAAGAGGCCAGGAGTTGTGATAGGTTGGGAAGCGTTTTGGTGAGAGTTTGTGAGCCAATACTTCCCTAAAATGTACCTGGATGAGAAGATAGCTCAATTTGAGAAGTTACACCAAGGATTGATGTCTATAAATGAGTACGAGGCTAAGTCTATGCAGATCTTGAGTTTTTGTACTTATATGGAATTGGCAGAGAAGGAGATGATCTAAAGGTTAGAGAAGGGTCTCAGCTCTGAGTTGTCTATGACAGTTAGTGCTTTGGATAATAGAGAGAGTTTCTCTACCTTTTTGGTATCAAGAAGCATGAAGTCAATGCTAGGAAGAGGCCAACTCAGTTTTAAGGATAGTCTTTTGGAGGCTTCAAGAAGCCGAATGTTCTTATTGTCATAGTATCAACTGTCACAACAGAGATCAACTTTTATCAAGCCCAGATCAGGAGTGCCATCACAGTGGTCCCTGAGCAAGGGATGAGGTCACAACTTTTTACCAACATGAGCATGCAACACATCATTTGTGTCAGTGATTGGGCCATCTAGGTCACAATTTGAATTAAGGACTTGTCACAAGTGTGGACAAGTAGGGCATCTGAGGTGGTCTTGCCCTATGAATAATGAGGAAGTAACATGGCAGCCGAGGCAGAGTCAGAGAGGTTCTCACCAGCAGTAGTAGTATAGTGGTGGAGGTAGAGGATGTGGTCAGGCATCGCATGTAGGATCTTTTGGACTAACAAGAAGGGGTCATGGACAATAACATGAGACAACTAGATTATATTCTATGAGTCAGCCAGAGGGAGTGGTCAATGCATGGGGTGTGAAAGGTCAGATTGAACTTCTTCATTCTCACTTATCTACTTCTTCTTTGATATTTGTTTTGGTTGACATGGGTGCAACACCCTCATTTATCACTAGAGAGGTGATAAGCAGTTGTAATCTACCTATTTATAGTAGATTTGATAGTCTTTGGCTAGAAACCCCTCTTGTTGGTTCTGCTAAGTTGTGAGACATGTGTCCATCCTATGTTCTTTCTTTTTTAGGGCACGACATTCAAGTGGACCTTCTGCCACTTGACATGCATGGATTTGATGTGATTCTAGGGATGAATACCATGGGAAAATACAAGGTTGTTTTGGACTATAGTTTTAAAATGGTGATGTTCTATGATGGAAGTGTTTATTGGATCTTCCAAGGAGATAGGAAGATTCTTCCTACATGTTTGGTGTTGGTGGTGATAGCAAAGATGTTGAGAAAATAGGGATGTGAAGCTTTCCTGGAACATGTTGGGGATACCAAGCCGAGGAGTCCTAGTATCCAAGAGCTACATGTAGTGTGTGAGTTTGAGGAAGTCTTTCTAGAAGAGTTTCTTGGTGTTCCACCTCCTAGGGAGATTGTTTTTGAGATCAACCTTATTCCTGGAACACAACCCATAGAGCAAGCACCCTACAGGATGGCACTCATAGAAATGGAGGAGTTGAGGAAACTGTTGCAGGAATTGTTAAAGAAGGGTTTCATCAGATCGAGCACTTCCCCTTAGGGTGATCCCATGTTGTTTGTGAAGAATAAGGATGGTTCCATGAGGCTTTGTATAGACTACCGATAGTTGAACAAGGCCATGAAAAAGAACCAATATTCATTGCTGAGGTTCGATGATATGTTTGATAGTCGAGAGGTTCTATAGTGTTCTTGAAAATAGATCCACAAACAAGATACCAACGGTTGAGGATCAAGGTGGATGACATTCCTAAATCTTCTTTAGTTTGTAGTTATGTCATTTGGAATGACCAACATGCCGAGAACATTCATGGATCTGATGAAAAAGATGTTTATACTGTTGGTATGTATGCCCATAGAGCAAGTCATGTGATGATTGTAATGGGATACTTTGTAAATGATTTGAATAAATAATAAAGGCAATTTCCAATCTATATGTTTGAATTGTTTCAGAGATGATGGTGTAACATGATAGATGTCTAAAGAATGTTTTGACTCAATGACGTATGCTTTTAGGTTAAGGACCTAAACGATGAGATCATACGGATGTTAAGAGTATACATTCTTGTATAGTCCCTAGTCGGTTTTTATTGTGGAAATAACCATAGACATCAATAACACTAAAGACTAGATTGTGTGTTGGTTGATGACAGAATCTCATTAGTCATGATATGGTGATATCAAACCAAGCACATAGGTACGTGTTAGAGAACAAGGTACCAGACAGACCCACAGTAAGAGTGACACATGGAACCATGACTTGGTAGTCACAGTCAGCTCTCACAGTGATGGTGGTGAATGTGATTCTTAGACCTGAAATCACTACACTCAACACATGTCGTTGGGTACACTTTGACATCATCAAATGCAGTCCTGAAACATGAGTTGTTATAAAGGTGATGATTGGGTGGCTTTGACACATGGGGCTTTTGAAGGGTGAGTGATAGATATGGGATTTGTCCCTCCTAAGGGATTTTGATATCCTTGGCCAGTATATGAGTAGGATTGAGAAAAGGCATGCGCATGCACGTGTGAATCAATATGTGATATTGATGGCATACACATCTCACTCAGTCTACTCTGAGATCAAGGAAATGAATGAACATTGACAGGATGACTGTTCCATGCCTCGAGTTCATTCTGTATATCAATGACAAAGGAATTATACATTCACTGTAACACCATTCACGGATTGTAGGGATGAAAGTTGTTCTCCAACTTTCTATTTCACTTGGGTAGCAATGATGTGTGACTAGGCACCGCTCTTTGCTTGTGAAGTCATAAGTGTTATGGACTTTCACTGCCAACGTGAAATGGACCTACATGGTCACACACATAGGATTTAACTTGGAAGAGGAGTTTTGTCCACAAGAAATGTTTAGATTGATTACTAAAGGAGTTTAGTAGTTCAATTAAACACTCAATTAATTGATAGCTCAATATCATAATGTTCAAGGTGGTGGACGCATTGATTGGAGTATCGGATTGATTGAAATCGCATTTGACTGATTCTGCACAACCTGCACTCCCAACCGATCGGTTCATGTGATGAACCGGTCGGCTGAGGTTGCTGAACCGGTCGGCTCAATTGTTGAACTGATCGGCTCATGCACAGAATGAAACAAGTGGTTCAAGTGTTGAACCGATTGGTTCAACTGGTGCAATCGAGCAACTTGGGAAAGTAGGATTGGTGAGAATTTTCCTTGCGTTTCACTTGCCCAATTTGATTGGAACAAGGATTGGTATTCGATACCAATTGGAAACAAAAGAAGGAAAGTCAATTGGGAACCAACCTGGAACCCCAACCGATCGGTTCATGAGTGAACCGATCGGTTCAAGGGTCCCAAATGATCGGTTCAGTGGTGAACCGATCGGTTCAGGTCCCCAACCGACCGATTCACTTGTGAACCGATCGGTTTAAGTTGCGAGTTGGTTGCTTTTGTAGAAAATCTCAAACCCTTCTACTCCTGCTTTTAGTCCCATATTGCCGGGGACAGAGAACCCTGTCCCATGACCCGCCTATATATATAGGGGTATTGGGGGATTCTCAGAGTACAACTCAGTGCAACACAGTTGCTCTACAAAGTTGTCGTTCTCTCTCGTTTTGGTAACCGAGAGAGAGCCCGAGCAAGTGCTTCCCGCAAAGGGAGGTGCTGCAAGGGAAGGACAGCTGCAATTACAATTGTAGCAGAAGAGTGTGTTGGCGACTAGTACGTCAACATGAGGGTGTGACTCCTTCCACTTCCTTGTGGGACAAGGAATGTGGAGTTCCAGGTGGTCCGTGTGGACTACTTCAGAGGCGGGAGGTCACTGCTGCTCAGGAGGACAACTGTCATCCGACAGTCCGGTAGGAGGAGGAGTCGTCAGTCCCGGTGCGACCAGGAGCTGCACAGACACCGTCCAAGACCAGAGGTGAAGAGTGTGCAAGGCGCGAGGTACTGTTGCCGAGCAAGCCTCGGGGCAAGGTATGATTCACAAACCATCTTTCCTATTATATAGACGTTGACGCGATTCCTTTTGTTATGGGTTTGGGGAGAATTTTTTTTGTTTCCGCTGCTTCTCTGCCTCCTCTAAAACCCAACATATATCATATCAAGATCAGTTTGTGGTATTGTTCATAGATGACATCTTGATATACTCTAGAGACAGGCAGTGGCATGAGGAACACCTTCACCAGGCTTTGACATTATTGAGGTAGCATAGGTTGTATGCCAAGTTTAGCAAGTGTGAATTTTGGTTGATAAAGGTATCTTTTTTGGGTCACGTCATATCTACTAAGGGCATTTGTGTAGACCCTAAAAAGGTATAGTCAGTGTTGGAGTGGGAGCATCTCAACACATCGATCGAGGTCTGAATCTTCCTAGGTTTATCTAGTTACTGTAAGAGATTCAACAATTATTTCAGTGTTGTAGTGTTACCCCTAACCAAGTTGACTAGGAAAGGTGTTCTTTTTATTTGGGATGGTGAATGTCAGCTATCCTTCCGACTGTTGAAGGAAAAGTTGACTTGTGCTCCAGTGTTAGTTCTACCAGAGTAAGGGAAAGGTTACATCATCTTCTGTGATGCTTAGAAGAACGGTTTGGTATGTGTGTTGATGCAGGACAAGAACATTATTTCTTTTTCATTGCCCCAACTTAAGAAGCATGAGGAGAACTACCCAATGCATGATTTGGAGCTAGCAATTATGGTCCATGCCTTGAAGATTTGGAGGCACTATCTATATGGAGTGAAGTGTGAGATCTTCACAGACCACAAGAACCTTCAGTATATCTTCTTGAAGCAAAAGTTGAACGTGAGGCAGAAAAGATGGATGGAGATAATCAAAGACTATGAATGTATGACTGACTACCATCCAGGGAAGGTGAATGTGGTGGCTAATGCATTGATAAGGAAGTCATCTTTGTCATCATCTGCAGGCCTGCATAGTTACATGCTTTGGTATGTTGCAAGCGATAAGTGTTAGTGTCGCTTCACCAGATGAATGTAAAATTGGAGGTCTCCTTGTTGGCAGGGTTGTTGGCATAGTTGTAGGTGAAGCCTATGTTTATATATTAGATTAGAGATGCACAAAAGGGTGATACCATTATACAGAACATCAAGTCAGAGTTTGACTATAGGAAGTATGAGGGCATCCATGAGTTATACAATTGGATAGTTTGTTTTCAGAATAGGGCAGTGGTTCCAGATGTTGATGGCTTGAGGACATTGGTTCTTGAGGAATCTCACTCCTTAGTGTATGCAATTCACCTTAGAAGTACCAAGATGTACCATTATCTAAAGGATCTGTATTGGTGGCCAGGTTTGAAGCATGATGTGTTAGATTCTATTGCTAAGTGTCCAGTCTATCAGTAGGTCAAGGCTGAGGATTAGAAGCCTTTAGGAACTTTACAACCTTTACCAATACCACAGTGGAAATGCGATCATATCACTATGGACTTTGTGGTTGGTCTTCCTAGGACATCCAAAAGCGTGATTTCAATTGGGTGATAGTTGATAGATTGACCAAGTCAACTCACTTCTTTCCAGTGAAGATGACACACACAACAAAGAAGTTGGCTCATATCTATGTGGATGAGGTAGTATGTTTGCATGGTATTCCAATTGCTATAGTATCTAATAGAGGCCCTTAGTTTACACATAGGTTTTGGGAGCGCCAGCATGTATCTATGAGGACAAAGTGAGGTTTAGCACAACTTTTCACCCACACACTGTTGGTTAGTCAGAAAGGACCATTCAGACGTTGGAAGACATTTTGTGGGCATGTGTTTTGCAGTTTCATGGGAGTTGGGATGTGCATATGAGTTTGATAGAGTTCTCCTACAACAATGGATATCAGATAAGTATATATATGGCACCATATGAAGCTTTGTATGGGAGACATTGTCGTTCACCTCTTTGTTGGTATGAGATAGGAGAGTATCATCTTTTAGGTCATGAGCTAGTGCAACAAACTCCAGAGAAGATCAATTTGATACAACAACAATTGAAAGCAGCCCAAGATAGACAAAAGTCATATGTTGATAACCATCATAGACCGTTAGAGTTCCAAGTTGGAAGGGTGTGTTACAGTTTGGTAAGAAGGGTAGGTTGGTTCTGAGGTATATGGGACCATACCCTATGTAACATCCCAAATTTTAAATAAAATCAATTTGGGGACTAATTTGCAAATATAAAAGTTTAAATATTAGACTTTAGTGCAAATTACCCCAATTATTAAATTCTTCATGTAATTTTGACATAGAAAGAAAACCAAATATGTTTCCTTTATTTTCTTTACGATCAAATGACTCCAATTTCAATAAAAGGAAGACTAGAACCTTTGTATCCCCTGTCCTTGAAAATGTTTAAAAGAAATTGAAGAGAAAGACAAATGAAGTGGTAAAAAATATTACATGTGGAGTAGAAATCTTGGAAAACAACTTTCCCCTTTTCTTTTATGGCTTATAAATATATGAGGAAAGTATATATATATTCTCTTTTTCTCTCTCATTGATTAAAGTTTCTCAAAAAGGATTAAAGTGCATGTGATATAAATTTTTAGGAGACCACTAACGTTTATCTTGATTTTGGACTCAAAGTCTCACAAAGGAAGGTAATTTCCTCTTATTGAATAAATTAAATGCATTAAAATCAATTTTAATGACCTATATATAAATTTTGGATAAAAATCATGCAAAATTTGAATCTAACTATATAGGAAGAATCAAGACCCTTGGTTTAACTTGTGATCCAAATTTAAAGTCAATGGGACTTCGTTTGACCCTCCAAAACCATAGGAAAGTTAACCTATAGTGTTGGTTAAATATCATTTGAAAATTCAAATTATTTGATGGTTCAACACTAGTACAAATACTACCTTTTATGTCAGTTAAAATGGACTTTTTACGTCAGTTTCTAAGCGACACCTAAGTGGGTGACACTAAAGCTAG
This sequence comes from Alisma plantago-aquatica, assembly GCA_963693085.1. Lineage (NCBI taxonomy): Eukaryota > Viridiplantae > Streptophyta > Magnoliopsida > Alismatales > Alismataceae > Alisma > Alisma plantago-aquatica. The sequence goes on from OY856411.1 coordinate 149,579,351, forward strand.
ATGTCTACTGTGTCGGTTCCAAAACTGATGACAGACAGTTGGCCCTGGTTGCAAATAAAAAAGAACCGACACTGGTAGGAGCCATAGTCGTCGGTTATCAATAGAAAATTGATGATTATCTTCATAATCGAACAAAAAATTGGTCTGGATTACAGCCGTAGTCATCAGTTATATCAGTAAAACCTGATGAATAACACCCTTACCCAACAAAAAGTGATTTCAAAAATTATCGTCAATACCAACTATAAATTATCGTCAGTTATGATTTCAAAAATCGACACTTATCTCCATACCTGAACAAAAACATTGGTGGGGGTTAGGACATCATCGTCGGTTTTCTATAAATAATCGACGACGAAGTGTTATTTTTTTTAATATCAGTTTGTAGACCTGTTATTTGACTGGTCAGTAGGATGCAGAACTTGCAGTTCAGTTCTAAACTGCAGGTTTACAACATCATGTGATTTCAACCTAACAACAGACCACAAACCTACAATAACAACATGATCAAGACTATATACAAACCCTGTGATTTACACACATGTAGAAACACAATTAATTTATTCACACATTTCACACACATGTAGAAACCTGTAGTTCCATTCATTCATCCATTTTCACATTCACACACATGTAGAAACCTATGGTTCCATTTATTTATCCATTTTCACATTCACACACATTTAGAATCACAATTCATTCATTCAACTTCACATTCACACACATGTATTTATATAAAATTTCAATAAGACAATTCAAATAAAGTCATTCACACGTGTATATATAAGCACCACATATGTAAAGAAATAATGACACCAAACTTTAGAAATGTCATTCTTTATCACCACTACCTCAATCATTATAAAAAAATTCCCCCTTTTCAAACACTTTTTCCCATTGTTCTCTTATGTCATCTTATTATTCTATCCTATAGGGCATATGTACATCTAATAGCTTTTCCCCTGTATTGAAGTCACTAGTTTTAAACACATGCAAAGAGAATGGAATATATATATATATATAATTAATAAGTTTGATATTTTCATATTATCTAATGAGACTATACTTATGATGATCATGACTATATATTACATGTTGTATGTTTTCAATGTCTAGTGAAGTATATCTGATAATTATATCCATATACCGCATCACATAGTATCCACATGCCTAACCATTGTTTCATACAACACACTATAAATTTCAACATACAAAATGTTAATAAATAAAAATAAGCATAGTTCACATTAATAAAATATGTATTGGAGTCAGGAAACTACATCCACATTCTTCCAAACTATCGCTTTCTTTTTCTTGTCCATGTTTCTTCCAACATTTTTGAAATCTTTCAAAGCCCTATACGTTAATATAACACTTTGAATTGCATTGTAAATAGTCATGTAATAATCGATGTTAACAGATATAAACATAAAAAATTTCTCACGTGTAAAATGGCCTTTTCAAATCGTGTCCCGAACGATCTAATTTGTTCCCCTTAGGATCTGGATAATAAACATTTAACATCTTTGGGACAACAATGAGGTATATAGATATATAAATAAGATCTCACCATATCCATAGTTCTATCATAGATGAATTCAGCCACACATAACAAAACAACTCTAGAATATCTAGTAGAAATATATTAATATCGTATGATTGGCATATAACATCCTCCTCTATAGAAACAATAATAGGTGAAGTTTAGAAATGTTCACCTATCTATATTACCATACCCTACATTGAAGACATATCGAGTCGAATAGGTCATTTGTAAAAAAACTAGGTACTTGAGGAAGAGGTGGAGGTGGAGGATGATAAGTTGTATACAATTTTGTATCAATTGTCTTGTATATACATATACAAATTAACGTAATGTAAATTTACCATACATGATCAGGATAGATGACTCCCTCTTTGGGCTACAAGACCACTCCGCCTTTTTCTTCACCATGCATGTCAACACTAGGTGGGCATATGGCAATATATGTTGCCTTCAAGTAGGTAAGACAAGCCTTGGGCTCACACGAACCACACCATCGGGTACTGTAGTGCCATGAAAAATGTGCCCTAGAAGGCATGGGTAAGCCTCACCCTCCACAACGATGTATTCTTTCAATTTTATATGGCATGGCCTCAACCCCTACAAATTTACATAGAGTTTGTTATATATATACCTAAACATATCATCTTGAAAAGACTAGCTACTATGTCATAAAAATACTTACAATGACGTGCTAGGTGGTGGGTCTATATCATTACTCCCAACCACCTCTTGTTGGATAAATTGGACATTATCATACCCTTTATTTTGGTGATGAGAAACATTTCATTCTTTTGGATCTAAAGTGCCACTTGAGTATTTTAGGGTTCAAGGAAAAAAGGAGATCATACTAAATGGATAATTGAAGATCTACACAAGTTGAAGTTCAAATACACTCAAATTCTTTATTTTTTTATGATTGTACTCAAATGTAAATACTTGTACAAACATGTAATGTTGAAGTACTAAGATATCATGAAAATCAAGTGTTCGATTTTTCCTATCCACCCAAAACCCTATCTTATATTCACATGAAGAATTTAGGGTTGATAGGTTTCATATGAGTCATCAATAGTACATCACATACATTGCAAATCCTTGCAAAAAGTACTTATCGGTCGATAATATTGTGGATCAAGATATAGCCATTGTAATAGGATTAAATAAGAGACAAATAGACATGTAGATAGATGAACCTAGACAGTCATCTGGTCGACAATATTATGGATTGAGAGTCATTCATTCAACAATATTGTGGACCGAGAAAAGTTTTGCAAACTTCACATTTAACGAACATTTTAGTCGTTGCTACCCAACTACTATCTACCTAATGACTAGTTAAGCACTAAGAACACTCTAGACACTCCCTACAACGTCCCTAATCACTTATAAACCATTCCTATAAACAGGCGGGGCCTTAGGACACCCAAATCATCACTTGCATACACATTACACAAGCTACACTTGAGCATCCATTCTAAAGAATAAAAAAGTTGAGATTCACTTGCTATATTCTTCCTTGTACTCTAGAGTTGTGTCCTATAGATACAATCTCCTAGCCACCACATATAAACATGCCCATCTTGAGTGGATATGAGATCTAAACACTTGATATAGGATCAAAGAGATGTACTTAAGTATTTCTTTCTTCCAATCTATTTCTTTTGTATTTTACTTTGTTCTCCTTGACTACTCCTAGGGTTGGAGGTTGTTGAAAGGATGTTGCTTGGTGCTACTTTAAACAAGGTGAAGGCTGCTCTAAGGTGTTCTTGAGGTTACTTCAAGAAGGATTCTTCAATGGAGGCTGGAGCTACTTCTAGGTGAAGGCTATCTCAAGGTGGTGGATCTACTTCAAGGTGGTGAAGGCTGCTCCAAGGTTGCTTGAGGTTACTTTAAGAAGGCTTCTTCAAAGGGGGTTGGAGCTACTTCTAGGTGAAGTCTATCTTAAAGTGGTGGGGCTAATTCAAAGAGGTGAAGGTTGCTCCAAGTTTGCTTGAGGTTACTTCAAGAAGGCTTCCTCAAGGAGGTTGAGGCTACTTCAAGGTGAAGGCTACTTCAAGTAAGGTGATTGTATTTTGTTGTAGCATCCTTGCAAGATACATATAATAAATCACTTTCAAAATCCCAATTGGAAATAATTGGGTAGTGGACTGACAACCTTTGATTCAAACACTAGTACATAACCAACCTTTAGTGTCGGTTATTTAAGGCCTTTAGTGTCAGTTTCTAAGCAACACCTATGTGGGTGCCGCTAAAAGCCCAAATTATATGTGTCGGTTCTCAAACTGACGCCACAACCCTTCGTGCGCCACTTAAAATGCACTAAAAACGCGCCAGCAGGGGGTATAGGCATCAGTTATCCACTTCAAAACCGACACTAAATCACCTGCTTACATGGCCGTACTGGCCATCACGGCCGTGGTGTCTGGTCTCATTAGGGAAATCGACGTCGGTTACTAGTATGACAGCCGACATTGTAACCGTATATCGTCAGTTTTGTTACAGATATATGACATGTATTTTATGTCTGGTCTGCTGCCACAGCCATGCTGGCCAGGACGGCCGTGGTGTAGGGAAATCGACGTCGGTACTAGTATGGAAACAAACACTGTAACCGTATGTCGTCAGTTTTATACAAATAACTGATGCCTATGATTTGATTTTTTTTCTGTCAGTCTGCAGACCTGCTATGGCTGGTCGTAGGATAAGAAACCTGCAATTTAGTTATGAACTGTTGGTTTTATGACATCCATTGATAACTGAACTGTAGGTTTTACGACATCCATTGATATCAGTCAACAACATGCCACAAACCTACAAAATAACATGATGTACAAACTATTATATATGTTATTCACACTCATGTATAAGAAATTTAATTCATATTATTTTTTCATCACACACATGTAGAAACCAGTAGCAACCTGCAGTTCCATTTATTTCATCTCTTTTCACATTCAGACACATGTAGAAACATTCATGTATTGATGATTTTCACACACATATGACAATTCATAAAAAATCATTCACATTCACACAAAATTAATTATGAAAACAAATTTATTTTATTCATCATCATCATTGTCATCATCAGCAAAATCATATTGAAAAATTCCCACTCTTTGTAGGGCTTTTGCCCAATCTTCTCTTACAACATCTAATTCATCTCTCGTATAGGGAGCATGTACATCGAAACAATTTTCACCTGTGTTGAAGTCCTCAGTTTTAAAGACCTACAAAGATAATGACGTATATACATAATTATAATAATATATAATAATATTCATATATTTCATATTATCTAATGAGACTATATATAATACATGTTGTATGTTATCGATTTCCAATACGGCATGTTTGATGATTAGGTCCATAAATCACATCACATAGTAGGAACATGCCCAACCGTTGCCTTGTGTAGCACAATATAAATTGAAACATACAAAATATTCAAAAATACAAATAAGCACAGTTCACATAAATAATATATACATTGGAGTCAGGAAATTACTTTCACATTCTTCCAAATGAGTGTCAGACTTTTTTTCCTGGGGAAATTTCCTCCAGCTTTTTTGTACTCTTGTAAAGCCCTATATATCTTAATGTAACACATTAAATTGCATAATTAAATAGTAATGCAGTAACAGATGTTAACATATATAAAAACATAAAATATTTCTCACGAGAATAATGGCCTTTTGATTGCATGTCCATATACATCCAACTCACTCCCCACATGATCTAGATAATAGACGGTGAATGTCTTGGGGACAATAACTAATAACTCCCAATTCTTAGAACTACAGGTAAGAAAATTGAAAATTAATAACTAAATATCCGCAATAAAAATGTAATTTACTTAAGTCCAAATTACAAGCAAAGTAAACTTACTCGACATTGAATGGAGCTATTATCACCGTCTTATTATTTTTACCAAAATATTCAAAAGCATCACAACAGTATGAAGTAACTGAACCAGGGTCTGTATCTAGAAGACTAATCAAAGATGGAACCAAAAATCCCACATGGGAAAACCCAAAATCTTTACATGTCCTGTATAAGTGGCTGCAAAACATGTATTATGTATGCATTAATATATAAGAAACCAGATTGCCATATATAAAATAAGGTATATGGATGTATAAACCAGATTGTCGTATGCATTAATCTCACCATATCCACATCTCTATCATAGATGTGTTCAGCCATTCATACTTAAACAACTCCAAAATATCTTGTATAAATATGTTGTTTCCGAATGTTTGACCTGCATTAATACGTATCCAGAACTTCTATTACGTATGCATTAATATGTATGCTAAACTTGTATAAATAGATTGTTATCGTATAATTTACCTGCAACATTCTCCGGAATAGTAACATTTATAGGGCAATTTAGATTATGTTCGCCGATCCATACTGCCACACTTCTACAATTAGGACCTATCGAGGCGTGTAGGTCCCCTGGAAGCCAACTTGGTTGTCGAGGAGGTGGAGGCCGAGATGTAGCGGGTCTTGTATTTTTGACCTGTATATATAATTTCATATCAATTGACTCGTATATATATACACACTAACAAAGTAAAGTAATGAAAATTTATCATACAATAACAGTATAGAGGACATCCGTTTTGGGCCACAGTATCACTCCGCCTACTGCCTCACCAAGTGTTTTAACATTTGGGTGTGCATGAGGCAGTGCAAGATCCGTCCAACCAGTGAGTATATGTATGGGGCTCACACGTACCATGCCATCTGGTACTGGACTCCCATGAAACATGCACCCTTTAAGGGGTGGGTAAGCCGATGCATCTGCAACGATATATCCTTCACTTTGTAGTCGACATGGCTTCAACCCCTACAAATTTACATAATTAAAGAATGTTATATGCATATATACACTAACATATCATCTTAAACAGACTAGCTATTATATATGCCATAAAAATACTTACAGAGGACGTGCTAGGTGGGTCTATAGGATTACTCCCAACCTCTACAGTACGAGGAGTAGGAGAAGAGAGGTTCGCCACTGGTACTGTCTGACTGGAAGTCTGAGGTGCTTGCCTCTTGTGAAATGCTTCCTGGAGTCTTTTTTCAATTAAGGAATCTACCTATACATGGATAAAAGAAATGCTAGTTGTTGATTATTGAATTCCCTTTCGCAATAACGTTCTAAAATAAGCATAAGTTACCTCAACTTGTGAAAGTCCCGCTTTTGGGACAGGTTTACGCTGGGATGGCCCAAAGAATGCTTTGATGCCCACACCAGCGCATGCACCCCTTACACATCCAGGATGCTCTGGGTTACCCAGAGTAACTGTCAGTTCATCCCTTGTGTCTTGAGGGATGAACTTGCCTTCCTTCCTCTGCTCGTGCAACTCCCGCTAAGCACCATCAACAAAAATTCATAAGTAAACATAATAATAATCAATATTGATTGTTCTAAGAGTTTGATTTTTACCATTTTTGCAGTCGCCTCAGCGGTTGCAGACTTTGGTATCTCTCCCTTCTTGTTTTGCCTCCCAGCTATCCACATAACATGACGACGCAGAGGTGCGGGAGCAGCAGTTGAGGAATTTGCAGTCTCCTGAGTAGCAGTAGGCTGAGTAGACTCATCCTGTAGTCTTTGGTGAACGCCTATATATCCTCTTGGACCCATTGTGTGGTCGTACACATTCAGTGCACGCCTTGCTCATTAAGCATCACTCTTAGCCTAGTTAGTTAGCACGTTGATTTGGTTAGTAACACTAAAGGTTAATCTTTAATAGGTGAATACATAAAAACGTATATTAATTAAATTGGGAGTGGTGGCACTTAATACCTTGAATTCATTTATTTTTCTTTGGGTAACAAACTCATCCCAGTCTTTGGGGTCCAAGTAGTTCCATTGTTGTGTGGCATCCTTGTTCCTATATTTATTTTTCAAAGAAAATACAAACAAAAATTATTAGTGTAAAGTTAGTGAAATATTGATCAATGTCTAGAATTGGAATCTATCAAGAACCTATTCTCAGCATCGCGTATGTAATCTCAGGTGAGATTGGTCCTATAGTTCCTTAGGACCCTCCCACAACATTGCATCACACATTTACGATGCAACTTTTCATCCAAATCAAATATGCTATGCAAATTAAATAGAATATATTTCTATTAACTACTATCCTAAAAATTAGTAATCTACACAAATAGAATTACAAATAATAATAAGTCACGCATAGTTCCTTCCATATATGGTATTTCTTCTCCTTGGGAACTCTATGCCATGATTCTAGGATAACACTGCAATGGTTTCTACTAAGAACCCCAAGATATGAAACAAATGAGTTGCGGTTCACTCCATATGGATTTCCTGCCTGATCGAAATCCACAACCAATTTGGGTCCATTGGCCCTTTGCTGTATTAACTTGTTCATCATTGTGATGCCCCTCACTTTCTCAATTTTCTTTTGCTGCTCATCAAGTGTTGTAATTTCTTCAGGGGGTACATCACCAACCTAAAATTTGATAAAACACACTTACATAATATAATTATAAATGAACATATATGGATATATTATTAAAACTTACATTGTCAGGCGGTGCAAGCACGTCCTCACCCTCACGGTGATCATCAACACGGTCCTGATCAGCCATCTGATACACATATTAATACTTAGACTTCAATAATTCATCACATTTGCAACATTATATACAAGTTCTAGATTTATCACTCATACTCGTCTTAATACTAAACTTCTAGCGTTTTCAAGAAGTCATCCTTTGTTCAACATCATAAGAATTACATAATTCAGTAATCGATCAACACAACCCTAAATAGGGAATATTGCCACCTCACACTGATCCTTATGTATATATCATATTCAATTTCAGTAAGACTCAACAAACACTTGTATAATTCATTCTAATACAATTCAAATACGATTTTATAAAGTCAAATCAATTCCCAAGCATACTGACCACTGACCTAATTTTTAGGCAATATTCACATGAAATAGCATAGTCATATATCCATAGAATTTCCCATGGATCGTCAATCAATATAGTATGCAACATGTCCGGTCGAGTTAATCTAGGGAATACTCAACCGCCAATCCTCTCTATAGAGTTCAAACATCATTAAAAAATCGGCTGACAAATAAGTCAAAAAATTCTTCCAACTAATATCTAATTTCTCCAAACCATGTACAAATTTCAACTAAATCCTAGTTGTATATAAAATGTTGAAAATCATTTAGTACACGACTATACTGATCAAATTTTGTAGCTTAAAACTACCTAGAATCTACATATCAAAACTTTTGAGTGGTTGAAGTAGTGAAGATGTAGCATAAAACTACCTAGAATTCTAAAACTTGAACTGAAAGAGGATAAATAAATATAAAAGGTTACGCATAGATAAGCACATGAAGAACTTTTAGTGCAATATCCCGCCCTAAATACCCCACATTAACCCTGAATTGATATGTGAGTATGTTGTAAACATGAGTAATATTGTGTAGAACAAAATGCAGTTTGTCATAGAACAATGCAGGTCAGGGGAAAACCTGATAATGGGTGTGCAAGGTGCTTCAAATGGCGGCCCTTCTAGCAGCTCGAAGAGGCGGCCCTGCTGGCTGCTTCAAGCAGCGACACTGCTGGCTCCGTGCAGGCGGCAGTGCTGCTCCATGCGGGCAGTGCTGCTGCTCCTTGCCGACGACGTTGCTGCGGGCGGCAATGCTGCTCAGTGCGGGCGGCGTTGCTGCTCTGGTCGGGCGGTCGCCGGCAGCGGCTGGAGGAAGCAGAGGCGGCGAGTGGCGGAAGTGTCGGAGGCAGAGGAGTTGCCGGAGGCAGAGGCGGAGGTGGAGGCGGAGGTGCGGGACAACAGCATAATCATCAGAACAAAGGGAATCGTCAGAGCAAAAACCCTGATCAACGGAAATGAATGAAACAGAAGAGGAAGAGGCTACCGCACTGTTAAGTTAACTATAGGTGTCAGTTGCTAACACAAACCAACAATACAAACTTTAAGTGTCGGTTTGCAACAAACTACCGACACTAAAGGGAGGTGAAAATCTTCGCAGTTATTCATGCTAAAACACAATGGCGTCAGTTATTATCCCAAAACTAATAATAAAAAGTGAGCAAATTTTTATCTCGTAGAAAACCTTTAGTTGTCGGTTCCTCTCTTAAAAACTGACGATGTATGTCAATTTTTGGAGGCAATTTTTTGCACTGGAAATTTTGGTTTTGTTGGTTACTTTTTGGTGTCGGTTTCTTATTAAGGAACCGACACTAAATAAAATCGATACCCGTGTCTGGTCGCCCTTCACAGATTGATGTCGGCTTATTTTATACACCGATGTTGTATGTTTTAGGTGTCGGTTTATTATTACAACCGACACCAGTAAAAGTGACATTATAAGCCATTTCTATAGTAGTGAAAGGTTGGAACCACTCTAAATGGAAGTGTCTTCCTTGTTTCCTCCTCCTTCTTTGCCTTAAGTTTTTAATTAAACTTTAAAGTACCAAAACCTCTATTCACCCCCCCTCTATATTTTTCAATTGGTATCAGAGCAGGTCTTCAAGGAGCCATAATAGGTCTTGAAGAATGGGGGAAAACATGCTTAGCAACCTCAACCTTGAAGGAACTCACGTAACTTGGGCCACCACCTTTTAATGGAAGAAGCTATACCTATTGGAAAAGAAGAATGCAATTCTACTTCCAAGGAATCAACTTAGAGCTATGGAAGATGGTGTCTACCCCTTATGTGCTTCCCACAACTGAATATGCAACATGAGATCCAAATATGGTATAACAAGTTCATTAAATGCAAAAGTGGTAAACATATTACATTGTTCTATTATTGTAAGTGAGTTTAATATAATATCTTCATGTGATAAGGCTTATGGTATTTTTCATAAACTCTCAATTACACATGAAGGTACTACCCAAGTTAAATATACCAAAATTAATATGCTTAAACAAAAGTTTGAACAATTTCAGATGCAATCTAATGAATGTATTGGTGAATGTATGCAAGATTTTCTTCCATTGTTAACAACTTAAGTGCATTAGACAAGTATATAAGTGAAGAAGATCAGGTGTTCAAAATCCTTAGATCTTTGCCTCCAAAATACAAGCCAAAGGTGATGACCATTGAAGAAGCTAATGATCTCACAACAATGATGATGAAGTTGCTCATTGGAAATCTAGAGACTCATGAGGTCACCCTTGAAGAAGAAGAAAGATTGGCAGCCGAACACAAGAAGGAGAAAAGGAAGGACATTGCTTTTAAAGGAGAAACAAAAGAAAGTAATGAAACAAGTGAAGAATATAGTGAAGAGGAGGCACTCATTGTAAATGGTAAGCATTGTAGAAGATTTAAAATGAATAAAAAATATTGGGTTTCTTCCTCTTCTTCCGTTAGGTTCTTTGAATGTGGCAAGAAGGGACATTTAAAAAATGAGTGTCCTAAAGTCAAGAAGAGAAAGAAATCCTCTCTCAAGAAGAAAGAAAAGGCATACAAAGCTACTTGCGATGACTCAAGTGAAGATAGTGAGAGTGGAGAAGAAGAAATAGAATAACTCATGACTAAAGAAGATAAGGTAAGTTGTTTCATTGCAATAACCAATGAAGAAATAGATGAGGTAAGTCTTCTTTATTTATCTAAAGAAGAGTTAGTCACTAGTATTGAAGAATTACATGATAAATATGTTGATTTTAAAAAGAAATTATAAAGGCTTACAAAAACTAATGAATATTTGTATGCTAAATTGAATTATCTTACTTTTGAAAAAGAAAGTCTTATGTCTGAAAAAAGTTTCCTTGAAATCATATATCAATAATTACAATATCAAGTTGCTTTCTCTAGAAACAACAATAATTTTCTTTACCAAGAAAAGGTTGAATTGCTTGCTAAGATAATTGATCTTCAAACTCAACCTATTCTATATACTCATTTGGATTATGATGTTATTTCCAAAGAAATAGATAGCTTATTATCTAGTTAAGATAAAGCAAAGTTAGACATTAAAAGGAAAATGGATGAAATTTGTAAGTTGTAAAAAGATGTTAGTAGAATGAAAAATAATGACATTCTTGATAATATCCTAGAAAGCTTAGCTGGTCAAATTGGGATGAGAGGACTAGGCTATGTGCCTAAAGAGAAATCCTACCAAAAGCCTAGATCTAGAAAAATACAAAAACCCAAAACCAAGGTCATGTATGTGTCTAAAGACAATCTAGCTAAAAAGATAAATGAAATTGATTCTATTTGTTGTCATTATTTTTTACGTCTTGGACATTATTTATTCTCTTGCCCATACAAGAAAAAGGATGTTGACTTGGTTTGTGTTCCAAAAACTTCTACTTTCAAATGTTGGACATATTAGTTGAGATTTGACCTAAACTTCACCTTGAATTTTATAATGTCTTATCTCAACTAAATTAAGCTTGAACTTGTATATCTTCTTATATATTGATAGTTTAACTGTGTTATTCAAAAATAATGGGATGATATGTACATTATAAATATTGAATTCACTGAAAATGTACAAAACTTCATCTCAGTTGACAAAATGGTCGACCAAGTTCATTTTCGGTCAAAGAAAAGATCGATCGAAGGTGGTTCTGTCAACATTATTTCTTTTTATTGGAAAATATTTTTGGTCAACAAATAATTCAACCAAGAATTATTTCGATCAAAGATATGTTCGACTGAAGATAATTCTATCAAAAATGTTTATTGAAAATAAAACCATTCAATTACAATTAACTTTGGTGACTCAAACCTACAATGAATTTGTAATATTATATTGTTCTAAATATTTGAATGATCCTAATCAAAAGAACCACTATATGAGGACCAAAACATTATACTTTGTAGGTTTGGATGGCCTATAGAGATTGCCTCAACAAGCATACAATCAGAAATAATAAGATTTCCACACACATAGAGAAACGGTAAAATCATTGGTCACATTTGAAGAATGTTTCAAATGTAAAACTATTGACATAGATGATTTTGGTACTAATTTTTGTGTGCTATTTGTAAAAGAATTACATCATAAGTTCAATGAAAATGATTGACTCATAAGAAAAATATCAAATTTGTGTATTCTAGTAGATCAAAAGTAAGACTTCTTGTCAAAACTAAATTTTTTATCACTAGAACTCGTTAACATAAATCTGGTTCTATAACAAAAGATGGTGGAGACAAATTTGATCTTAAGTCACAGTAAGGCTTTATCCTGGAATATTTAACATCTACCAATACATCTATTTATACATCTACATCTAAGATAACTGAAGATTAAATGATAATTATACACAAAAAAACTTAATCATATCCTAAAAGGAGTTGACTATTGGACAATTTCTATATGATCTTAAAAAATGCATAAGCTTTAGTTCCTAGAATTAAAAGCGAACACTCAATTGGAACTCAATGGGCATGAAAAAAATAAATAAATCTAGGATATAATAAAATGAATATTATTTGATATGAATTATGCATTAATGGCTAATACTTGAGATCCAATATGTTATTTAACTCTAGCCACTCATAAGGACATCAAACTCATCAAATGAAATGTAAACATTGTGTTCTTGATAAAATTATAAAAGAAGATATCTGTGTAGCTTAAACCCATGAATTGAAACACAATAAAGAAATCTTATTGGTCAATTATGCTAATATAGAAGAAAATAATATATCATGATAAGCTACATGTTATGAAATTCTACAAAATTGCCTCTCGGTTGACAAGGAGTTCAACCAAGGGGCACCTCGATTGAAGTCACGGTCGACCAAAAATAAGCTTGATAGAAATGCTTATTTGTAAATCAAATCATTCACTTGCACCCAACATTGGTATGTTAAATCTGTAATTTTCTCATCATGTTAAATACATAGAATGAGAGAAATTTCTAAATCAAAATAGTGCTAGAAACAAGATTTCTTAAAGATCATAAAAATTGACTCATAATCTTACTTGATCAATTGATTTTAAAACTGGTTATGATTTGAAATACTTTAAGATTTTTTAGCTCACTTTTTTATGATATGAAGTGGGAGATCACACAATTCTAGGATATAATGTGCATATATATTTAATCTTGCTCTTAATTGGATTGTCTACAACAATTTGGACTTAACATCCCTTATATTTGGTTAGAGATGCATTTATTGATTACACTATGAGCCTAAAGGAATCACATATCATTTTAGGGATTAACATACCTTATAAATGGTTGAGAAATTAATAAAACATACATTCAATGATCCCACCATGAGCCTAAAGGAATATCATATCATTTCAGGGCTTAACATCCCTTACAAATGGTTGAGAAATTAATCTTGGTTTTTGAATTGTGGCTAAATTTGACCTTCTTTTTTAAGTAAACAATGAAGGTGGAGTAATCAATCAAGGGAGAGTCTTATTTTCTTACACATGTGATTATCTATTTGCTTGACATTAATTGCTTGACATGTGATTATCTATTTGCTTGACAAAGGGGGGGGACAAAATAAAGCAAAATAAAGTAAAATATTATCATGAGTTTTCATGATCTCTTGGCTTGACATTAAATGGTGCTACATTGCCTTATGAGATGGATATCATGTTCCATATCTCTTTAGTTATATTATAACACATTTTATGATTTCAATATAATCTATTCATCTCAGGTACATCACATGTATGAAACTCATTTCATTTCAAATATGTTGCATATATTTTAGGAATGTTTCCCATCTTCAAAAAGGGGGAGATTGGTGGTTAAATTGAACATTAGCATACCCTTTGTTTTGATGATGACAAACATTTCATTGTTTTAGATATAACATGCTACTTGAGTATTTTAGGGTTCAAGGAAATAAGGAGATCATACTAAGTAGATAATTGAAGATCAATACAAATTGAAGACCGAACACGCTAAAATTGTATATGTTTTCATGATTGTACTCAAATGTAAACACTTATACAAAGATATAATGTACAAGTACTTAGATATCATGTAAATCAAATGTAAGATTTTCCTTATCCACCCAAAACCCTGTCTTACACTCACATGAAGACTTTAGGGTTGATAGGTTTCATATGAGTCATCAATAGTACCTCACATACATTGCAAATCCTTGCAAAAAGTCCTTCTTGGTCGACAATATTGTGGACCGAGATATAGCCATTGTAATAGGCTTAAATGATAGAAAAACAAATATATAGCCAGATGAACCCAGAAAATCATTTGGTTGACAATATTGTGGATCGAGATTCATCCCGTCGACAATATTGTGGATCGAGAAAAGTTTTGAAAACTTCACATTTAACAAATATTATAGTCGCTGCAACCCAACTACTTTCTACCTAACAACTAGTTAAGCACTAAGAACACTCTAGACACTCCCTGCAAGGTTCCTAATCACTTGTAAACCACTCCTATAAATAGGATAGGCCTTAGGACACCCAAATCATCAGTTGCATACACAATACACAAGCTACACTTGAGCATCCATTCTAGAGAGAAACAAAGTTGAGATTCACTTGCTATCTTCCTCCCTGTGCTCTAGAGTTGTGTCCTACAGCTACAATCCCCTAGCCATCACATGTATCCACGTCCATCTTAAGTGGATAGGAGATCTAAATGCTTGATGTAGGATCAAAGCAATGTACTTCATTGGTTCAATATTTCTTTCTTCCAATCTATTTATTTTGTATTATACTTTGTTCTCCTTGACTACTCCTAGGGTTGGAGGCTTTTGAAACGAGGTTACTTGGTGCTACTTCAACAAGGTGAAGTCTGCACCAAAATGTGCTTGAGGTTACTTCAAGAAGGCTGCTTCAAAGGAGGTTGGAGCTACTTCTAGGTGAATGCTATATCAAAGTGGTGAAGCTACTTCAAGGTGGTGATGGCTTGTCCAAGGTTACTTCAAGAAGGATGATTCAAAGGAGGTTGGATCTACTTGTAGGTGAAGTATATCTCAAGGTGGTGGAGCTACTTCAAAGAGGTGAAGCCTTCTCTAAGGTTTTTTGAGGTTACTTCAAGAAGGTTGCTTCAAGGAGATGGAGGCTACTTCAAAGAAGGTGATTGTATTTTGTTGTAACATCCTTGTGAGGTAAATAAAATAAATCACTTTCAAAATCTCGATTGGAAACAATTGGGTAGTGGACTGACAACCTTTGATTCAAATGTTGGAACCACTCTAAATTGAAGTTTCTTCCTTGTTTCCTCCTCCTTCTTTTGCTTAGGGTGACAACGAGGAGCATAGTGGAGACAATGACGACGTTGAGGAGGTGGAGCCCACCATCCCAAAGACCAAGAGAGCGGTCCCACAAAAAGGGCCTACACATATGCTGCCTCGACTTCCTTGGCCCCACCACCTTTCTAGGAGGATCAAGAGCCATACAACATGGTGGGCATGTACACAATGCTGCAAGAGATCCAGACAGGACAATAGTAGCATCAGGCGATGTTGGTAGGTGTGTAGGATATATAAGGGAGGTTGTACCAGAACCAATAGGAAACCTATGAGAATAAACACCTTCTCTTGGCCAACCAAGAGAATGTTCAAATGTGTCTACAACAGATGGAACAATACCAACAACCTTTCTTCGACAACTACTGGAACCGTGGATACTTCAGGGAGTACCCACAGCCGCCACCTATGCCGCCTACAGATCTCTCATTTCAAGGGTTGTTTCCTCCACATAACCCCAACATTCCGCCTCTTCCATTCTTAGCCATGGTACCACTGTTCCACCTCTTGGGTGTGAGTATTGACTATGAGGGCATAGTCTTATTTAAGGTAGGGGGGTGTTGGAATAGTTTTTTTATCTTTGTTCTTATTTTTATTTTATTTTTATCTTTAGTTATTTGTTTTATTTTTGGTTGTGCAAGTATAGTATCCACGTCTATCTAGTGTAATTGTGGAGTAGTAAATGCATGGTTTCATTTTTTAATAGATTTTACTCTCTGGGTTGTTACATGAAAATGGTCATATCATTCAAAGCTTAAATTGAAAAATCTTTATGTAACACCTTGAGGAAGTGTTTGGATTAGTTAGCATTAGGACTTAGGACATAAATGAAAACCTAAATCAACTTGGGAATGTGATTGATGAAGATGTTGAGCCTAAACTGACCAAACCATAATGAAATCTTAAATGAAAATACAAGAAAAAAACCTTTAGATCACCCTGAACACAGGTCAATTAAGAGGGACACATCATAATATAACGAAAGGCATTGTCTCTTAATTGTGTGATTCCATTTCCTTTCCATTCATTTTGACTCACTACCTCAAAAATTCAGGAGTATTCCAATCTAATTTTCATTTATTGCATTGCATGGCATGATAGGAACATATTAGTTAGTTTGCTTGTGTTTGGTAAAAAAATATTGCATTTGTATGCATCAATTTTGGTGCATACCATTTTAGCTTGCATAACACAGTTCATGTAGTTTCATACTCTTCAACATTGCATGTATATTATTCTAGAGCATGTGGATTTTAATGTTGAATACAAAGCTAAAAGTGCAGGGATACACCTCCTAAAAAAAGAGAAAAATTAGAAAGGCAAGAAGCATGAAACTTAGCCTTTAAAAAAATAAATATAAAAAAATATAAAAGAAAAAACAAGGAGAAGAGTGTATTCCACATTTTTCATTGTAGTAATGACTTAATCCACATGTGAATTCTTCTAAGTTGATAAATAGAATCAACTCTTTCATACATGCATTATCCCATGAAAGAAAAGAAAGAACTAAGTTTTTTTTAGGCATTAGGATTCATTCATGGCATTCTTTTCATCCATTTAGGTTCATCTTTTTCTATGCATAAATAGGTTGGATTTACTTATGGATTTTTCATTTGCCACCCATCTTAAATCATTAATTACTCTTATAGGTAGGCCACTCTAATTATTTATCTCCTCATTCATTCTTATATAGAGATCTGCTTCTAATAGTTGGTAGTTAGGAAAGAGCAATTTAGTGTAGGGAATCACACGATGCACCAAGAAAATGTCTCAGTGATTATGATGTTAACTGCTTCCTTGATAGGGTCATTGTCTAAAGGTAGACATCTTTTATGGAAGTTGTTGGTCACTTGAGAGTAGTTATCGGTTCAGTTGTCAGTGAAGGTCGGTTTATGGCTGGAACGGTGGATTTGATTAAGTAAGGAATGTATGTATTATATCCTTCTGCTAACTCTTGCCAAACAAATCCGACAGAGTGTTGCTCGAGGATGAGAAACATTTAAGCGTAGCGGAGTTTGAGGTAAGTGTTTTTAGTCCCTATTTCATGCACATTTTTCCTTGATTTCATGTGTAGATTAGTCATTTATTTGATTTATTATGCATGAAATGATTTAGACGACATGTTTCAGTTAAATGCATCAAATTACATGATTTTTACTATTTTATATAATATTTTGTGCATCCCCATTACTTATTATGATTTTGTGCATTTTCAGGTATAAATGAGAGCCACAGAGTCAGTGTTATCGACTGGCAATAGTCGGTGGTACTGACTTAGCATTAGGGACTTATCACAAGAATGACCTAGATTCGGTGCTACCAAAAACTAGATTTGGTGCCACTGAGTCAGCATCAGTGAACCCAGCAATGAATCAAGAAAACTCAATGCTACCAAGTTTCCAACTCGGTGCTACTGAGTTGATATCAGAGAGACAACTTGAAGACCACAAAACTCGGTGCTATCAAGTAAAGTCGGTAGTACCGATGAGATCGGGATCAAGCAACCAAACTTAAGTGACTCGATACCTCCGACTCGCCTAGTCAGTACTACCAAGTCTTCCCAATCATGATAGCCATATATCTATCTCTAATCCAATGGTTGAGATTAATTGGTACCCTCAGTGTCTCCTATGATTTAGGGGGACTACGGCCAAGGAGAAGGGACAACTACTTTTCATCATATGAAGACTGCAAAGAGAGTAGAGAGGAACAAAGGACCGAAGGCTTTGACTAAGGAGATCCGGGCACCTTTGGAGGACAATTTTGTAGTCGGAAGATAGAGGAATGATCACACGACAGAGGGTATCTTCCGGACGGACGGAGATTCAGGGATTTATTTTAGTTTCCTCATGCTTTCTACGTTTTTCTTCCTTTCTCCCATGTATTTGTCGATGAAAACCATGCAAGGTTAAAAGCTTTTATCCCTTAGGATCTAGGAGTAGCCTGGATATACACTGTAATTAATTTCCATGCATTAATATCATTTTTTATCTCTTTTACTAGATATAAATCTATGAAAGCTTCATGTTCTATTTGTTCTTGATCACCATGAGTGGATTAATAGACACTTACTCATCTCAGGAGAGAGGTTTAGGGTCAGAGAGCATAGATATACTCGCCTACTGAGCCCTTTGGAAAAATTGGAGTGCAAGCGGGAGGAGAAACCTAGAGACTGATCGTAAAGCATCTAACTAATCAACCAATAACTATGGAAGTGGGATTGGTATTAGATTAGGTAGTGAATTACACTATAGAAGGAGGTAATTCTAGCTACAAGCTCCTTATCTTGGGATTAAGATAATAGGTTTTAGTGTGTGTGAGAGTGATTATTAGTGTTGTTTGTGGTGCAACCACTATCCTAAGGAATTCACCCCATTTCTGATAAATTCCACATTTAATTTGCTTTATTTCTACTTTTGTTCTTTTGTTCAACTCAATTCAACTGATTATAACCGGCTTAGCTGATTTGATTGTAGTTGGTAGTAGTCTATTGGAGAAACTCTTCCCTGTGTTCGACTCGGGCCTCACAAGGCCTTATTACTTTGATGTGTTCACTTGTGTGCTACGCACGATAAAGTCTTGTCAGTTGATTATCTAATAAAACTGACAACAATGAAGTAAATTGGGGGGGGGGATATTTTCAAGGGGACAAGGCACGTAAACACATAGTTGTTAGTTTCTTCTGTAAAATTGACATTATAGACCCAACCCCTAAAAAAAATTGCCTCTCCAAGGGGAATTAGTCGTTGGTTATTTTTTTAGAGTCAACGACTAATGAGGGGATAAATTTTATACGGAAACTTGGTGTGAAACATGTGTCGGTGGTTATTACAAAAACTGACACCGGAATGAAAAACAATTCTCTAAAAATTTGTTTTTTGTAGGTAATTTTTGATGTCTATTTCTATGAAAAGAAAGCGACGTTAAAGTAAAAGAAGTACTCATGTCTTTTATACATCAATAGGACTTCAAATAGGGTGACAGTTGTTTTATTTAACCGACATCATTGTCCTTTGGCATCAGTGTTTTGTGGATAACTGACGCCATGAAAAGTGATGCTATATGTCATTTCTATACTAGTGTAACCTACGTTCTATTTATTTAAAGGTCATGTTGCATTTCAATTCGGATTTCACCTCTCAACTATAGTTTTGGTGCCTCACGCTCTTAGTTGATGCAAACTCCTTCTAATCTATTGATTTTCCATCAGACAATCCAGAAGTCGTCTGCTACCTTGGGTAGGAAACTAAATAAAAGGCACCAGGAAGTGAGTTACTATCTGACCTCATTCTCTCTCCACACTGCCCCACTTTTTATATTTATTCACTGATGGAATCATAACATCTATGTGAACCCAATGATCCCAAGATTCCTGGGACTTCATGCCCTATCCACGAAATGCTCAATTAGGGATGGACTCATCCTCCCACCCCTTGTCCAGAGGAGACCCTTTTATCCACCATAACTATATATAGGAGCATTGTTAGAACCATCAAACTGAGAGTATTTATCCTCTGGTGCCAATTTCAACTCCAATACTCTGAGCAACCTCGTCGTACTCATTTTACAGTTCCAATGAACATGGCTTTGAACCAGTCGATTGAGGCTCCTCTCGCTCAAATTGACACACAGATAACCATCTAACCAAACTCTATGATGTGTTTCCATTGTCTATTTTCTCCCTGAGTCACTGCATCCTATATCCATGAATTTACACCTCGTCGACGTCTCTTGCTTTGGTCATCTAATGGCCCGTTGATGATAAAAATAATGTCTTTGACTTTTCCTTGCTTCACCAGTCATTTCTTTAGTCTTTGTGGCTACTCATAGGCCTCAAATTCAAACCCAATCACTAAGACCTGAAGCTCATACTTCTTACTCTATTTTTCTATTCTCGCCAATTCCTGGGATAGTGTTGATGTTTAGTCTTCCGTTTGCAATGTTTTTGCAACCTTTGTCTTCCTTAAGTCCTTGAAAGTTGTTTCCTACTGGTAGAAGCAAGCTCTGATGGATCTATCTGGGTTACTGGGCTACCTTGTCCTCGTTGGCCATGGCAGAAGTCTCCATTGAGGTTCATGATGCCATCGTGGCTAGAGTAATGACTCTTTAATATGACCCCGACCTTCGGTACTCAGTTGTAGGGTCAGTTGATCAAGATCAACCACATATCTACTATTCTAATTCCAATTTTCCTAACATTTTCTCATTCTAATTTGCTGATCGAAAAAGAACAACCCCGCTTGCTATTTTCCACTTTTACCCTGATCTATCTATTGGTTTGTCACATACTACCTTGGACACTATGGTCCTTTGATTTTGTTTTAGCAAGCAATGACCATGTAGTGGGCCCTGTCAAGGTGGCCTGGTTTGATTGGGCCATTAAGGCCTTGCTACCAGATTGTGGACAAGTATTGCCTGCGTGGATTTTTGATACATTATAAATGGTAGATTACCCACAAAATCATAATATATCAAATGTTTATCACAAAATTATGGACAAATATTCATCGGAAATTAGTTTTCCAGTATAATCTGATTCCAGTGTTTTCAAACCCTAATAAGTTATCAGACCATGTTTTCCTTAAGAGATAAAATTAGGGTTTATATGATGATAAAGATAAATATTAATTGGAACTATGTTAATTTCAGGGCATAAGGGTTTCCACAAACCTTAGGTGACCTATGTAGACTTCTTATCTAATTGATAAGTGGGTTCATGCACTCTGAGTTAACAAGCTTGGGTCAAGGTTTTTTATTTGCTTATCATTATGAAAATCATTTATATTCATTATATAGTTCTAATGAATTTTTACAAGAAAATTAATCATGAACCATATTATAGTTTTCAGTAATGTTCTCATATATTATGATGATAATGACATGTACATCCTTCTTAAGTAATAGTTAATGTTTCAAGTTGTTATGCTCAAGAATAATGTTAAGAATAAGATAGTTGATAAATGTTATTCACCAATCTCCTGAGAGAAATGTCATCGATCAAGTTCTTGAGAGAGATTCTATTTATCAAGCTCATGAGAAACATATATTTTATCAAGCTCCTGAGAGCAATGACTACATATTCAAGCTCTTGAGAGCAATGTTATATATCAAGCTCCTAAGACCAATGAGAACGTTGGTGCATGTATATTCAAGCTCATGAGAACAAGGTTATGGAAGAAATACAATATAGTCAACTCAAGATAGTAATGCCAATGGTTAAGAGACATACAGATAAATACAAATGGCTAGAAAAGTATTCAATGTTTATAATGCCTATTTTTTTCTCAAAAGTATAGTTTATTTTTTCTGTTTGTATAATGTTGCTCAGTGCCACTTACTATAATGTGTTTCCATTTTGCTTTGCATTGTTGGGGGCACAATGACCGCAAGTGAGGAGAAAATAAGGGGTAAAGAAGAGCAAGCCAAGGATTAGAAGACCTCAAGTGAAACCTGGTGGGGTGCCATCTACCTAGATGATCCAATTGTTTGATTAAAGTTTCCTTCATGTTATAAGTCATGTTTAGATGTTAGATGATATATTCATGATCTCAAATGTACTAGTTTTTCTTTTGAACAATCTATGAATCAATATTTACAATAAATGCATGGTGGTCCATTTATTTTATTTCTATGGAATATCATGTTTTTTAATGTTCCTCCAAGCTGAATGACCCATGTTATAGACAACATAGGGTTTGCTTCTACTGATATGTATGTACTTGGAGGGGCGTTACACCCTATCTTGGCACATGTTCGAAAGGTGGCTTGTAAGATCGAGTTACCGCCAGAGTTGCACAGGTCGCATAATGTCTTCCATGTCTCCATGTTGAGGAAGTGAGACCTTGACATAGAGCAGGCGTCGCATCTAGTGGAGGCTGAGTTGCAGGAGGATGTGTCATATGTTGAGGGTCAAGTGTTGATCTTGGACAAAAGATTGAAGAAATTGAAGAAGAAGGATATAGTATTAATAAAGATTTTGTGTCATTGCCATGGTGTGTAGAAAGAAAAATGGGAGTTAGATGAGGATATCAGTAGGAAGTACCAGTCCTTGTTCGCATATGATCTTAGGGGCTAAATCCTGGTTAGGGGTTTATGGTTATAAAACCTTTGACCTTGCTTTGTGGTTGAACATGTTTGATTATCATAATTAGTTGTTTAAAACCTTAATATAACCCTAAGATATGCTTTATCATGTGACATGCTTAAGTTTCAAGTTTGGTCCAGTTTGGACATTGGTTGAGCAAGTTATGCATACATGTGTTTGTTTTGGGCTTTTATGCAAATTACCCATATTATTGTTTTTCTTACAAAATTTTCACATGGTTGTTGTACCTCACCTATTTTCACACCATGTTTGCTATATTTGTTTTCTTTTGGGCACCTTGTTATATCTTGGTTAGAGTGCTGACATCTTGAGTTGAGTTTAGGGTTTGCCCTCTTAGATACCCTAACACATGGGTAACCTTGAGTGTTGGACCACCTAGTGGTGGCGTCCTACAAGGGTGTGATCTCTAGTTTTGGTGGTCTCCAATGTTTTTATGTGCTCTCTAGTGTTGGTGGTCACCAATTTTTCTTGAGACACCTAGGGTTGGCGGTCGGTGATATTTGAATTCATCTTGGTCGCCAACATCCCATAGGGTTGGCGGTTGTTTGGTTTTCTAACCACGTTGGTCACCAACAACCTTAGTGGACACTTAGTTTTCTTATTGTGGTTGTCAGGTTCTGATCTATATGGTCTACTTATTTGCATGTATGATATGCTTTCAGGGGTGAGATGCTTTGACCTTAGACGCATGGCAATCTTGGCTAGACACCTCTACCTTCTCTTATCTCTCACCCATATCCTTATATACCTCCCTCTTCTCATGCAATCAAACCCTTTGAACCCTCTTTCTCTCTTCTTGCTTTTAGAGATCGTCTCATCATTCTTGGTGGTTAAGGATGAGTTCAAGGTTGAAGAAGGAGGTCGGTCTTGCATGCATGTGCACCTAGGGTTTGGATCTACCCTAGTTGAGGTCGTTTGGTGCATCCATGCTTTTATTCTTAGTCTTGGTATGTGAGACTTTGCTTTCTTCATTTTCCTTCTATCCTATCTTCTTCTTGGTCAGATCCTTGGTGGATCTTGAGCTAGTGGTTGAAAACATCTTATTTCTTGCCTTTTCAACCTAGGGTTTTCTTTCTTTTTGGAGAAGGAACTAGCTTGGCCAAGGAGAGTGTTCAAGCTAGAGTTTATACATTCTTTCTTCAAACCACCTCACTATTTGGAGCTTCATCTTCATCTCTAAGATGAGTTATTTAACTTTATCCATGTTTAATTTTTACTCTTACCTAGCATGTACATGATCTTTCCTTAAAACGTTGTTCCTAGTAGGAAGATGTACCTTTACCTAGAGTTTGAGCTTGTATGATGGTTCTTGAGTAGTTATCCTCTTGGATGAACCCTAAACTTTGTTGATGAACCCTCCTTGGTAGTAGAATCTTTATATCTTATTTTCATATGAAAAATGATGTCTTTTACTCTCTCAAAAGATGGTTTATTTATAAGGTTTCAAGCTGATTTTCCTCCTTGAATGGAACCCGATGATTTGGTTTTGGTTCCTTTTTGCATGACCTTCTTGTGCCAACCGATGGTCTTGACTTAGTGTCTATTTTATACACTAAGTTATAGCTCTATTTTGTATTCCATATGTCATTAATGTTTGTGTCTCTATATGGTAGAATAGATTTTGAATCTATGTCGCCATGATTTTACCTATGTGGTTGTTGAGTTTTTGTCCTTATGTGGTCATTAAGGTTTTGAACTCTTATTTAGTCACCAAGGATTTTGAACCATGTTGGTAGCCAAATATTTTGATCTTATGTGGTTGCCAAATATTTGATCTTAAGTGGTCGATGAGATTGAACTTTGATGGTCGCCAAGGATACGTAACCCTAGAAGTTGATGATGAACCCTAACTAGCGGTCTCCAAGGTGTCTAACACTGGCAGTCACCAAGGTGGCTAACCCTAAAAGTCACCAAGGAGAAAAACCCTAGCAGTCTCCAAGGTGGATAACCCTAGTGGTCGCCAAGGAGACTAACCCTAGAGGTCGCCAAGGTGGCTAACCCTATGGTCATCAAGGTTTCCAACCCTAGTGGTCGATGAATTGTTTGACCCTAGTCGTCGACGATGTCCCTAACCCTAGTGGTCACATACTTTCTTGACTACAGTATGGCTATGTTCTTGGCATCTGTACCCATAATCTGATGGAGATATTAGGGTTAGATTTTGTTCTTGAACCTAAGGAAGTATATGTACCAATGGTTAGTTGAGGGCTGATTTGTAACATCAACTTAATATGGCTTGTTGAAACCTAACTCTAAAGCAACTAAATGATGGTGGTTAATAATACTAGGCTTCCTTATGATCAGTATGGTGAAGGAATACTCTATGAATGTTGTTGTAACCCTAATATGTTTCCATGTGAACGTCATAGTTCATTTATACAATATTATGTTAAAACTTGTATATCCCATGTATGGTGATGGTTTTTGAGCTTTGGTAAGGCATGAAAAGATAATGATGTTCTTACAGGGAATGATGTGATGTTCTTAATGACCCTCAATCATGGTTTGATCCCTAATGGAGGTGTAAACCTATTCATGATGTGACAAGTATTTGTATCATGTGATGGTGATAATACTTGTATCTCATACGTTTTATATTTCTAAAGTTGTAAGCTACCATGTTTATATAGAACTTATTTAGGTTTGTATGTAACTTGATTGATGCAGCCTTAACTCACCTAATTGGCCTTAACTAATCAAGTGAAACCCTAGTCATGTAGTGCCACATGTCATAGATTCATTTCAGTGTCAGGATTTGTTGGATGGTGAACTGAGTATTCCTATAAAGGAAGCTCAAAGTCGTATATTGTTGAGTATATGCATTTTATTTTGGATGACTGCAGTCATACCTCGGTAGGTGAGTAGTTAAGGCCACATCTCATGTGATTATGATTCAATATATGTTTTATTACTGAGGATAGTTGTAGTTGTACCTCAGATGATAGGTTTTGCATACATTGATTGGTACTAGTTTCATAACCTATATTCCAATGGAGGACTAGGCTGTTTTGCATCTTGACTACATATGTCAATGTGGATGACTCGTAATGACCAAGTTTGGATGAGATCTTAGAATTCCAGCTCTCCTATATCTAGTACAAAACTGATTTCAACTTAGCAGTGGTCAGTTCGAGTTTGGGTGGTATACCTCAAATTCCCCAAGGCTTAATAAAATATGTCATCCGCCTGTGTAGCTCATCATCCTAGGGCTAAACCATGATTCACATTGGTTGACAACCCTTGACTTATTTCTTATATTGTTTGGTTAATATACCTCGCGGTAAGATAAATCAACTGTATAGAAAGTGATAGCTTTACATGTTTTTCTATTCTCTATGTTGATCATGTTTAATTTGTTTTAGTTACTTAACCTACTTAATCTACTTCATCTATTACCTTGTTTAAAATTAGATAACTTGTTGCAATCAATGACCATTGTTGAGAGTTATCTCATTGGAACATTGGTCTCTCTTTGGGTCACCACATCTTTTTAGGGGGTCTCCAAGGATGTCGTCAGGAGCATGGTGTTGAGGAAGAGCAACCTGAGGAGCAGTAAGAGCAGAAGGTTAGCTAGTATGTGGTAGTGTCCTCCAGTTGTCCCTGTACTCTCAAGTATGGGTAGGGGATGTTGATGTAGATGATATATACATTGACTTGAGTTTTTGACAGTGTGTTGACATTTGTATATGGCATGTATATGTGTAACAATATCTTTTGTATATAGGTTGTGGTTGAGGCCTCTAGAAATACATGTAATATCCGACATGGTATGTGTGGATATGTGAGTCGTTGGACATTTATGTAAATATTTCTAAACATAGTGTTAATGTTTAAATCAGATTTATTTACCAACTTTTCTAGTGATGTGGTTTCTTAGTTGTTGATTGTTTGTTTCATTTTTTGTAATCTTGTTTACCGTGATGCAGAATCACAGACTCATTGTTGAATCTAGAGATAACGTTCAAGAAGAACTTCAAGATTTTGAATAAGCAAAAAGACAAAGAGATCTATGAGAGTCCTCTATCGCTAAAGTTGAAATGTTTTCTACCCTACTGTCCTCAAGCCATCGAGGCAATAAGCTATGAAATTATGAAGCAATGGGTGACTATGTGCAAAATGATAGTTTTGCAAAAAGAGCCAGTGAAGATGCACATGATCATGTACAAAAGTTCACAGATCTATGTGGACTAAGAAAATAGACCAGTGTGTTTGACAAAGCAATCAAGTTGTGCCTATTATACTACTCCCTCACTAAAAAGGCTAGGGTGTGGTACAAATACCTAGAGATAGCAGCATCAAAAAGTTGAGAGGAACTTTAGAAAAAGTTCTTGGAGAATTTCCTCCCACCCTAAGTCACTTAGAAATTCAAAGGGAGATCATATAGTTCAAAAAAATCCCAGGAAAAATTAATTTTGAAGCCTAGGAATGAAACAAGGAGTTGACACGCAAATGCCGTCATCACTGCATTCTATTTTTCCAAGTTGACATTTTTTAAATGGGAGTGGATGACAATATTAAGCAGTTTCTTAATGTCTCCTTTTATGTGAACTTATTGAGGCAGAGCTTTGATGATTCATGGGAAGTCATAGGAAGGAGAGTGAATAATTAGGAGAACTAGGATACATCACACAAGAGAGGAGTTCTCAAGGTCGATGTGGTGGAAGAGAAGTCTAATTTGAAGGCCATTACTAAATTTGTGAAATCTCTTGCTCTTAAACAAGACAACCTCAAGATGACTTTCCAGTGGTATGGGCAGAGAGGTTCATCCTCTCAATAAGTCATAGCAGCCTATGTGGCCTTCCAAGTTTGTAGTGCAGAAGGGCACACTAATTTGAAGCGTAATCACCTCTATCAAGACACAATCAACATGCACCAACATCATTCTAATAGAAGCCTTGTCATTGAATAAGGCATGCTATAATTTCCATTTTACGGCAAAGGTCTTATGACCCCAACCTACCTAGAAATCATACAGGCTTTCAATATGGAAACCTAGATGGAGCATTGAGTGCTTTCCAACTCAAGTAGAACCACAACCCAAACCAAGTCTAGGCTCCTCCGAGTTTCTAGTAGAATCAAAATGACTTCCAAAACAACTTCAAATATAGATAGTACCACAAAATGTTTAATCAAAGAAACAACTATAGTCTAGGAAAAGGATCCTACAACAATCAAGCACAACTCCTCCTAGGGCAAGGCATCCAACAAACATGCATGTCTCTAACAATTAAGTTCATATGGATGCCATCAAGAAGATAGTACCAAAATAACAAGTGTTCCACAAATTCATGAAGGCTCAACTAGTGCAAATTGATGTCGCAATTTGCCTTCTAGCAGGCTCATTTTGCCAAAAAAAAATTAATCACAAGCACTAGGAGCATTTTAAAGAAGTGATCACATGTTCTAGATTTGTTTTACCAGAAACCACCAATACTAGTTACCAAAAAAAATAGTTCTCAATGATGACGATGATGATGAAGCTTCATCTATGGTTTAACATGTTGAGCCAATGATTGAAACACTAAATTAGAGAATACATTCATTCTAGAGACAAACAACACATCCAATGTTGATAAGACCCTAAAAGATACACCAAGTGTTGTTACCATATGATTTAGGTCTACAAGTTTTTCCCACCCTATCAAAGTTGATTATCTCGCATGCAACTAGACTCAAGATTCATGAAGTTCAAGAAAGAAATGAAAAGTTTCACATCAACATGAACCTACTTGATTCTCTTGTAGAAATCCCCTCATGGATCAAATTCATCAAATCTCTCCTCATCATAAGTACATAGAAGAGTAGTGTGAGGTTATGAAACTAGCAAAGACAACTTTCGACATCTTCTAAGAAATATGTTACAGAAATTGAAGGAGCCATGATCCTTTGGCATCTCGTACTTCATTGGGGATCCCAATTACTAGAAAGTTCTATCTAACCTTGTCTAAAGTATTTCTATCATTCCCTATAGAGTATTAAAAAGATTAGGCTTCATCATTAACATCCTCGACACTGTCATAGTGAGTCAACTAGAAAACTCTTTTATGACCACCCCTATCAAGATTATAGAAGACATCCCTATGAGCATGGGTGTCAAATCTTATGTTCCCTATGATTTTGTCATCATGGATATCCTAGAGGACCATTGATATCCACTCATATTTGGGCAAGAATTCCTTGCAACTAACTGGGCCATAATTGACATTGATGTTGAAATCATGACATTAAGAGTTGGGACCAATATGCTTGACATCATTGTTTTTCTAAGTCTCGAGGGTCCCTCCTTTCAGGAATGATGCCTCCTCACTAAATGTATTTACAACATGGAACAATTATGGAAGGATATGCCTACTTATGAAGACCCTCATGATATAACACTCATAAACCCTAATGATCATGAGTGAATGATGAACAAGTGGAGAAAATTCTCTTTCACTGACACAATGTTGAGGAACACCATGAAGATGAGTTTGAAGGGATCAAGTACATCTGTGGAATTGAAGAAGAATTCAAGATACTCACTTCACCAGAAATGAAGCCTCTTCCTAAGGGGATAAAATATATATTTTCGTGGATGATAAAAAAGTTTGCCTAGTCATTACAAATGCAAATCTCACTACTAAGAAAGAAGGCAAGGTTTTGACTAAAATGAGGAAGAGGTATAAGGAATTAGGCTAAAAATTCATAGAACTTATTGGATTGAGCCAAAGCCCCTATAGCTATAGTGAGAGGGGCAATTCTGTGGAAGTGATCCACATGTGAATTTTGCACCAATTGCACATACCTGGTGACTTTTAGATACAAAGGGCACTATGGGATGCCTGGAATCGCTTCAAGGAAATGGTATATATCATCAGACATATGTCTATCCTTGATCATAAAGGGGATTCGACATGACAAGGGTTTTTGGGCCTTTAAGAATCCTTGTTCTACCACGAGATCATTCTCCTTGAAGCATCTCTATGAACTATATGAGGACCTTCTGAGGACTTAGGATCAATCTGACGACCTTTTATAATCTAAAAGGGGGATTCTCATGGAGCCTGGAGGAAGGAGATTCTCCTGCAACCTTAGGAATGAGTAATTACAAGACCGAGATTTCATGAATTCCCTAGCTATTAAACTGAGGATGGAACCCATTTTAAGAAGTTTTTTTATCTATGCCCATCTCTGTCTTCCAACCAAGTAACAAAGTTAGGGGAAGGCTCCCTAGACTTTGCCAGTCAGATGACCCGACCCTAGTTTCTTTGTTTAGAAATATCATAGGATAAGGACTTCCTATAGGGGGTTTTGTGCAAAACACTTGAAATTATAGGCCCCAGACGCCTTGTAGATGTGCTCCTGGTTCTTATGCCCAAAGCAACCCTAATTCATGCAGCCAATTTCCCTTAATAATGTAGGCCTAAAACTGATCCCAAGCTATCGAAAGACTCAATTATGAGTGGATTGCTCCCACACAAAGTACATCCTTAGATTCAAAGCCAAACCATCCATTTTGATTATGTACTTTTGCACCTCCCAATACTCCACTAATTAAACTCAAGCAAGAACAACTTATCCCTTGTCTCCACTCCCTTAATGGAATTCATGGAGGAGAATAGAAATCCATTGACATCCTATCTTTATATTTAGATTGACCTTCAAAGTCTCCCTCTATTCTCACTTTCCATTTCATTTGCTAATCCGTTCCCTCATCTATTTCACTCTCGACTTCTAAAAGCAGACTTGTGAAGAGATGAAGAAGACTCGAAACTCTTACTCTCAAGTTATGCACAAAATTTATATGATCGACAACTGCAAGCCCCACATTGAGCATCAACATAAATTGTATTCAACTTTGAAGGTGGTTGTGTGCAAATAATTGATAAAGCTCCTATTTATTTGGATCATCTATCCCATCTTCAATTCACCCTAGGCAAATTAGGTGAAATTATTGACAAAGAAACAAGGTAATTGTTTTATGAAACATGAATGAGCTTATCCCAACACACACCCAAACCAGGTGGCACATGTTCATCCATTATCTCAAGCTCCACAATGCTACTCAGAAGGACCACTTCCTTTGCCAGTTCTTAATCAAGTCCTGGAGAGACTGAGACACCATGAATTTTGATATTACTTTGTGAATAATATGGCTTCTACTAGATCCATGTCCACCCCAATGATCAGGAAAAACTACCTTCAAGTGCCACTTTGGAAAATATTCCTTTTGTTAGATTCCCTTCAACTATGTAATGTACATACCACTTTCTAGTGATGCATGTTTGCCATATTCTATGACCTTATCAAGATTATAATGGAAATTTTCATGGGTGACTTACCTATCTATGTATCTTTTGACACATTCCTATATCATATCTCCTTGGTACTAGAACATTGTGAAGAAGCATACTAGTGCTTAGTTAGGAAAAGAGACACTTCATGGTGAAGAAGGGCATTGTTCTATGACATGGTGTTAGCTCAAGAGGCATCCAGGTTGATTAGGAAAATACAGAAATGATTTCAAAATTATCTCATCTAACTTATGTTAAATAACTTGAATAATTTTTGGGACACGTCAACTTTCATAGGAGGTCTACCCATAACTTCAATAAGGTTTCCAAGCCTCTCACTAACTATTCTCCAAAGGGACAACGATTTCATCTTTAATTCATACTTCATGAAGAGCATCACCTGAATGAAGCAAGATCTCATCTCAACCACCATCATCTATGCCCCATATTGGTTTCTTCCTTTTGGGATCATCTGTGATTCCAGACATATGACATAACCACAATTTTAGGGCATCATATCTATAAGAAG
Source organism: Alisma plantago-aquatica (assembly GCA_963693085.1). Classification (NCBI taxonomy): domain Eukaryota; kingdom Viridiplantae; phylum Streptophyta; class Magnoliopsida; order Alismatales; family Alismataceae; genus Alisma; species Alisma plantago-aquatica. Next base: position 149,611,041 of record OY856411.1, read on the forward strand.
GGCCACATCATTTACTATTCCGGAAAGATGTTGGATGACACACAATGGAATAATGCCACAATTGAATAGGTGCTTCTCTCCATTATTTATGTCTTAAAAAAAAATTCTCCTAGCTTATGGGATCACAAGTGGTAGTTTAAATTAACCACTCTTCTATCAAATATGTGATGTCAAAGAAGGATGCAATATGCAAACCACCATGCTAAACAAGATTATTCAAAACCAAGACAGTGATCACATACTAATTAATCATATTATCATAGAGGTACAAAATTAACACAAAAATAAACTTTCTAGACATTTTAGATAACATTTACATAGAGGTCCATCATATTGCATAAATATACAACCATACCATGTATCTTTGCATCTATTTTGTGGTCTCAGCCACGACCAATTATACAAAAATATATTTTCCACATAATTACATGTACAAAATGCAAGTACCCAACCAAAATCTTAATTCGTTGTACATCATTTATAAAACTTCCCCACCCAGACCTGAGAGTATAGGGTCGAATCTAGGACTCACTAAACTACCCACCAACCTTATTCCTCTTAATGCCTTCAAATTGGTCCTTCTCGCTACCACAGGTTTGATGGCATTGCTGAAGATCACCTAAAAAGAGGTGAGATCCATGTCCCAGTGAAAGATATAAAATCTATAAACATTTATTGCTTATAGAGAGATTATGTACTTTGTACAATTAATGTAGATAATATTACAGAGTTGGAGGATTATATAATTTACATAAAAGATCATGCATATCAATAATATTAAGTACAATTGATTTCTCTTACCACGTTATAAATCATGTTGTGATTAAAATAAATAAATCAATGATCATCATCCGATGTGAGTTTCCAAGTAACCAAGATAGATATGCTACACGACAGGTTTACATATTTTATTAAGTTCGGGTTAGTTTGAGGCGTACCACTCAAACTACTAGCTGACCATTGCAAAGTAAAAATCAGTCTCGTATAGGATCTACGATGTCTAGAATCCTAAGATCTCTTCCCCTTGGTCAGTACGAGTAACAATCATAGTGGCACATCAGCCAAACTACCAAAATAGCCTAGTTTGTCCTAGGTACATAGGCCACACTACTAGAAACCAAGGTATAAACCCTCAAAATCTGAGTTGTGACCACATTCGTTGTCAACACATATCGACTCTGAGACTCAGCCTCAACCTCTCTCTAAAACCTTAGGATCGGGATGGTATATATATACCCTCACTCCACACACATATACTCAATAGTATATGACCACAAGATCCTCTTGGGATTACTCATTGCACAACCCATAAAGTTTAGACACTAAGATAGCTCTACATTCTCAAGGCACTACATAATTAGGGTTTCACTTGATTAATTATAGTGTTTAAGTATTTTGGTTACATCATCCAAGTTACATATAAGATACTAGAGTATGCTTAAAAACCAAATGTAGAGTACAATTTCCAAATATATAAATTGTATGAAATCTATTCCATGTAATTGCAACATGGTATATTCATCCATTCCCAGCCATAAAAAGGACTAGATCTGAAACTATGGTGCATTATGGCCCAAAATGCCATTTAGGAAACATAGTAATATCTTCCAATGGTAGCATCATTGCCATCCAATTTTTTTTTAGAGTTTCATATGTCATAGACAAGAAGTCACCCCAAATTTTTGCATAAAATTCCATTGGACGTGAGAGTTATGACATTTCAAGGAACTAGGCATGTATGTGACCTAAAACCTAGAATGAATGACCTACTTTTAGCATTATGATTTCATCTGAATATCATATCTGCACAAAAATAGTAAATACAAGCATTATAACCACCATCACTTAACCAATATATAGTAAGGTTTTGAAGTGTGACTTTTGTACAGTGGGTACCAAACATCATATTAATGATAATTTTAGAAGTCATAACACCAATATTTTTAGATTTCAGACCTTCAATGTTCATGGAAAAGCTCATTCATAGAAGAAAAAACATTCTAGGATCAAAGGAAGGCATAACAACTTATTTCATCATTATTCTCATATCAAACAGTGCACAAAATTCCATTGCACAGAAGAAGAAATGGGTTCTCTAGAATAACTTTTACATAAAAATAGGTTATGAGTAGGTAAGAAACGTATTAGATGTTACATCACTTGCCTTCGTTGAATACGATCATCCAAACAGTAAGGTATCACAAAGAAGAGAAGGTAAAACCTGATGTTTGCACTCTAAAAGCTCCAAAATAGGATCTAGAACAAGGTAGATGTAGAGAAAAAGAAAGAAAAAAGAGAGTCCTTCATCAATGTGTATCTGTTTCCATCAAGGAATAACATGGATCTTGACAATTGTAAAGGAAAGAATAATGAGAATAAGAAAACGATGTTAAGAGGGAAGATCTTACATTTAAAAAGCAAGGAACTAGGTAGGAAGGATTCAATCCATCCTAGAAGAGCTGGACCCAAGTCCTTTAGCAACAAGCAACCATGATCTAGAAAGGCTTCAACCTCGAGAACATCCTCCTTTGTCAAAGGATGGTTTCGGGTGGTCTCCAACAACAAGAACATTTTTAGGGTGGAAAGGTTTGTCTGATGGAAGAGGGGAGGGGTATTTATAGCTATGAGGAGAGACAAACGAGGTCAAAGGTCAAGTTTTCCATCTATTGTACATCCATAATAAGCATCAACTTGCAACCGTCAAGGAAAACTATTGGTATGTACACCCAATACAACCATCAGTTGACATCCCTCAAGGAAAACTATTGGTTTACACACCCATTGCAACCATCAGTTGACATCTCTAAAGGAAAACCATTGGTTTGCAAACTAGTGCAATCATTGGCTTGCAACCCTCAAGGACAACCATTGGTTTGCAAGCTAGTATAACCATAGAGTTGAAACCCTTAAGGAACACCATTAGTTTGCAAATCAGTGCAATCATCGAGTTGCGTCCCTCAAGGAAAACATTGGATTGCAAACAAGTACAACCTCAGGTTGTAGCCCTCAAGGAAAACTATCAGATTGCAAACTAGTGCAACCATCGAGTTGCAGCCCTCAAGAAAAATCATTGGTTGTTGAGAGTATAGAACAACTATCGGTTGTTGAACCCAAACAAGCATCAAAAGGTGCAAATGCCTTGACTTCCACACAAAACTAACATCAAGGGTCAGTACCTTTATGCAACAAGGTTCCAAAGCATTCAAATAAGATAGATCTTATGGGGATTATGAAAGAATACCATGAAGAAAAATATACATGTTTTAAAATTGTAGTTAGATCCCTATAAAAGGGGAATTGCATAGAGTTCCACACAAGTACATAAATTTGGAAAACATAAGAAATCGAAGTCTGATTTGGATCAAATTTGAAACATAGCTTTGAAAAATGATCTCAACACAAACAAAATGTTTAATCAAGAAACTAAGCACCCACATTAAATCATACATGTATGTTTAAGCAATAAACTAGGTTAGGGGTCTTACAATCATAAACCCCTAGTAGGTATTTTTCCCCTGAAATTCTAAGAGAACAAGGATGGGTACTTACTACACATCTCTTCTCTAACTCCCACATGGCTTTCTCTATGACACAATGATGCCACAACACCTTGATTAAGTCTATGTACTTCTTCCTTAGCTTCATCACACGTCTATCTAAGATAAAAGATGGACCTTCAACATAAGAAACATCTCATCCAACTCCTCTTCCACTGGTTGTATTTTCTACTACGTATTTGGGTGACACTTCCTCAAAATTGAAATATGCCAAACATTGTGCAATCTGTGTAACTCTGGCAGTAACTCTATCATGTCTGCCCCTTTTCCAACTCATGCCATGATAGGGTAAGGTATCACAAACCTAGGAGCCAACTTATCCTTCTTACCAAACCTTGACACCCCTTTCTAAGGGGATACCTTGAGATACATGCGGTCCCCAACTTGGAACTGTAACAGACTATGGTGGTTATCTACATATCACTTTTGTTTGTCTTGAGATGCCATAAAATATTGTTGGATCACCTTAATCTTTTCTGTAGTCCGCTAAGCTAACTCAGGCCCCAACAGTTGATACTCACTTGTCTCTTACCAACAAAGAGGTGTCTGACAATGCCTCCTGTATAAATCCTCATATGGTTCCTTGTTTATGTTTCTCTAGTAGTTGTTGTTATAGGAAAACTCAATTAGACTTAGGTGGAGATCCCAATTCCCAAGAAACTAAAGAATACATGTTCCTAAAAGATCCTCTAATGTTTGAATGGCCCTTTCTGACTGGCCATCTATCTGTGGGTGAAAACCTATATTGAATCTCAATTGTGTGCGCAATGTTGTATGCAGATAAGAAACTTCTCATAAACAAAGGACCTTTGTATGATACTATCATAGTTGGTATTTCATGAAAACATACTATCTCACTAACATAGATATGCACCAATGTATCTATAGTGTAGGTGGTCTTGATTGGAAAATATTGATCTGACTTTGTCAACCGATAATTGATCACCCAACTCGAATCATGACCTTTGGTTGTCCTTGGAAGGCCAGCCACAAAGTCCATGGTTATGTGATCCCATTTCCATTGTGGAATTGGAAAAGGTTGTAACGTTTTGATGCTACATCTTGACCTATTGACAAACTGGATAGTTAGCCACAAACTCTACCACATCTTGCTTCAAACCTGGCCACCAATAAAAATCCTTCAGATCATGATACATTTCTTTACTTCTAGGATGAATCATGTACATTGAGTAATGAGCCTCCTCTAGTACCATATCCCTCAGACTGGTAGTGTTAGGAACCATTGTTCTATTGTAGAAGCACACTCTCCTATCAACTAACTCATGAAAGCCATCATGCTTCCTAGTGCCAAACTCTGATATGATGTTCTCTGTCATAGTTGCATCCTTCTATGAATCTTAAATTTGTTGTATCAATGTCAGCATTACATGTAACTGTGCCAACAAACCTGCTTACAAGGAAACCTCCAATTGTATGTTCATCTTTCTAAGGGACACCAACATGTACGACATGTGACATGCCATGGAGTGTAACTACACTTTATCCGTAGATTATGATGAAGATGACTTTCAACTCAACACTTCATCCATTGTATTTGCCTTACTAGGATGGTAGTCTATCGTATAGTCATAGTCCTTGATCAACTCAATCCATCTCCTCTGCCTCATATTCAGCTCCTACCTTAAGAAGATATACTGAAGGTTCTTGTGATCTGTGACGATATCAAACTTCTCTCCATACAAATAATGCCTCCAAATGTTCAAAGCAATGAACATAGAAAATAACTCCAGATAATGATTTGGATAGTTCTCCTCATGTTTGTTAAGCTGTCATGAAGCAAAATAAATCACATTGTTGTCCTGCATCAACACACATCCCAACCCATTCGTCAAAGAATTATAGGAAATCATCTAGCCTTTCCCAGGCTCTGGAAACACTAACACTAGAGTACTTGTCATATTCTCCTTCAATAACTAAAATAAGTGTTGATATTTGTCATCCCAAACAAAAGGAACACCCTTCCTAGTTAGCTTGGTCAAAGGTAGAGCAACAACACATAAGCTCTTACATAACCTCCTATGGTAACCACTATACCTAGGAAGCTTTGAACCTCAGTCAGTGTATTTGGATGCTCTAACCCCAACATATACTCCACCTTCTTAGGTTCTACACACACCCTTTATAGATATGACATGACCAAGAAAAGACACCTCAGTCAGCCAAAACTTGCACTTACTAAACTTAGCATACAACTGGTGTCGCCTCAATAGCTCCAACACTTGACAAAGATGTTTCTCATGATGTTGATTGTCACTGGACTATATGAAGATGTCATCGATGAACACCACCACAAATTTGATCAAGATACAGTTTGAACACTTTGTTCATAAGGTCCATAAATGTTGTTGGTGAATTGGTTAGCCCAAAAGACATAACCACGAACTCATAATTCTCATACATAGTCCTAAAAGAAGTTTTAGGTGTTTCATCCACCTTGATCCTCAACTAATGATACCCTGATCTCATATCTATCTTGCAAAACACTATATCACCTTTCAATTGGTCATACAGATCACCTATCATTGGTAATGGATACTTGTTCTTTACTGTGACCTTATTCAACTGATGGTAATCTATGCAAAGCCTCATCAAATCATACTTCTTCTTCATAAACAACATTGGAGAACCTCAATGGAAAGTGCTTGATTATATAAAACCCTTCTTCAGCAACTCCTACAACTACTTATTCAACCCCTTCATCTAATCTAGTGACAACCTATAGGGTGCCTGAGCTATGGGTTGTGTTCTAGGAACTATATTGATTTTGATTTTAAAATTAATATCTCTTGCGGGTGGAACATGAGGAAACTCATGTGGAAAAAACATCCTCAAACTCATGCACCACATGTACATCCTGGATATGAGGACTCCCCACCTTGGGTATGTACTACATGAGATAAAAAGTTTCACATCCTTTTCTCATCAGCTTCTTTGCTATCACATCTGAAACAAGACATGTACGAAGAATCTTCATATCCCCTTGAAAATTCCAAGAGACATCCCCAACACAAAATGTCGTAGGTTTGGAACTATAGTCCAAAACAACCTTGTACTTCTCTAAGGTATGCATCCCTAGGATCACATTGAATTCATGCATATGAAGTGGCATAAGATCAGCTTGAATATTGTGTCTTGAGAAAGAAAGAATGCAAGATGGACACACCTCCCGTAACAATACATAACCAACCAAAGGGGTTTCTAACAAGAGGCTATCATCCCTACTACATACAAGAAGATTCCAACTACTTATCACCACTCTAGTGATAAATGAGTGTGCCACACTAGGGTCTACTAAAACAAATACAAAGGTAGAAGAAGATAAGTCATTATGAAAAAGTTCCATCTAACCTATCATGACCCACTGTTTGACCACACCTTCTGGCTGACTTGTAGCATATAATCTAGTCGTCACCTATTTTCATCCTCGACCTCTACTATTTCGAACTGAAAACCCTACTTGTGAAGATTGGGAACGTCCCCTACTTCCACCCATGATGTACTGTTGTTGTTGTGATCCATGTAGGATCTTCCTCATCTGCTGTGACACCTCCTTGTTCTTCATTGAGAAAAACCACTACACATGCCCAACCTGACCGTACTTGAACCACATAATTGTATCATATTACAGCCTAGAAGGCCCTATCACAGATAGTGAATCTTAACTGTTTCCCCTGCTAGTGAAAAATTGTGACCTCTTCCTTTACTCAGAAACCACTACAACTGCACCTATTTACTTGAATTTGAAACTATTGATGTATGTGGTGATTGTGGGTACTGTGGGAAAGAGAGCATTTGTCTTCCTAAAGTTGCATTGCCCTTGGAATTGGGTTGACCTTTTCCTTTCATTAACTTCTCATTGCTCCACCTTCATCCACTTTGTCTTCCTCATAGACTCCCCAAAGGAGGAAAACTTCTCTCAGACCTCTAAAGAAAATGATGTCCTTCCCAACTAAGTGTTCAAACACTTCTCAATTCTTCTGATCCTCTCCTTCTCTATGGTTTCCATGTGATGATAGAACCTCAACAACTCCATGAATTTTACCTCATAGTCATTGATAGACCATGATTCCTAGCATAACCACACAAACTGAACCATCTTCTCCTCTAGATATGTCTCTAGGATGTAACGGATGGCAAAATCCCATTGATACTCCTCCCAGCCAACTACTTCACTTGGTCTCTTCTCCTCCTCTATGGCGGACCAATTTCCAGTGCTACCCTTCAGAAGGTATACCACATGCTTCACCTTGTCCTCCTCAAAGATGTTCATAATCCTGAATGCCTTTTCAAGATCTGTCAACCACATATTTTCATCGGCTAGGTCTGATGTGCCATCGTACTTTGTGACTCCTACTTGCTTTAGCCTTTGAAAGGTCTTCCCTAGACCATATGATTCCACGTTGGGAACATGTGCTCTTTTTTTAGGTACAACGCCCTATCCACTAAGTGTGTTATCATTGCCATAAGTTGTCCTAAACATAGACTAAAAAGCTGGATCAGCAATGGTTCTAGGCTCAAATGCATGTTGGGAAACTTTTTTTCCCCTATATCAGGTACTCTTCCTCCATCTCCCGGTCTCATACTGCCACCTCCTAACACCACAAAGATACTATCTACATTCTCTTCACATTCTCTAGACATATCTGCATAACTATAAACTATGGTCAAATTTGTTGGATTGTGTAAGAACATACACAACAACCTAAGTCCTATCTTGCTATGGACTCGGAGAACCTAAGGCTCAGATACCACTAAGTATGGAAACCCACCATGCTAAACAATATTACTCAAAACCAAGACACTGATCAAACACTAATCAATAATTTTATCATAAAGCTATGAAATTAAAATAGAAATAAACTTTCTTGACATGTTAGAAAATATTTACACAAAAATTCATCATCTTGCAGATATATAGAACCTTACCATGTATCTTTACAATCACAATATGTTATAAAAAATATATTTTCCTCATATTTACAACATGTACAAAACACAAGTACCCTACCAAAATATCGAGTCATTGTATATCATTTGCAAAACTTCCTCAACCAGACCTGATAGTACAGGGATGACTCTAGGACTCATTATGTTATGACCGTATCCGATCTTAATTAGTAAACTAGGGTTTACCTGGATGATTATATGCTTAATTGGATTGATCATTTCTTAAATCTAATTAATGATGATAATTCAATTATGATGTTTTAAACCTAATAAGAATGTTAAGTGTTCTATTGTTTGCAAGATTAGGGTTTGAGAAATATAAACCCTAGTTGGCTGAAATTAGGGTTTTGATGGTACATGAGTACGGAATTTGATCAAGATAGTAGTACGGTAAATAATTTATCCTATTTTCTATGTAATTTGGATTTAATTTAAATTTAGATATAATATGTATAACTCAATCTTGCATTTTAGTGAAAAATTTCAGAATTTTTGGATGTTCTTTGAAAGTCATTCTCGGTCGAGATATACTTCAACCGACCATGCTGACAGAATGTTGTTTAGTAGTATATTGTTTGATTTTTTTTATTTATTGGTAACTAAAAATGATCTAAAATTTTAACTGGAGATCTTAAACTCAATCATAAACAACATGTAAAATTTTCATAATTTTTGGATGCATTCTGATCTTATCAGTAGACAAATTACAATAACTAACATATCTACAAAATTCTAGATAGAAGTGCACTATTTGATTTTTAATTATTTAATGGGAGCTTGGAATGATCTCAAATTTTAACTGAAGCTTAGTACTCAATTATACACAAAATTCTAAATTATCAAAATTTTTGGAGAAGGTTTGATCTCTAAAATACACGAATTATAGAAACCTTTTTATGATAGAAAAATCTGCTAAAATAAAAAAATGTTTAGTGAGAGGTCAAAGTGCAATTGACCCAAGAATTTCAATTGCTCTATATGATCAACCTAAGACACAAGGAGATCTCATAATTCTTGTTTAAATCCAAAGAAATGAAATCCTAGAGAGAGAGGGAGAGTTAGGGTTTGAGAGGAGAAAATGATGGCAATGTTGACCTAGGGTTTTGCGGTCTGACGCATGATGAAATCATGTAAGTTTAGCTTCTTTGGATATAGTTTCATGGTGAATCTTCTCTCACATGTCTAAATTCTGTCCCTCCTCTGATTTGATCCAAAATGGTATCAAAAATTCCCCTTTTATCACTCTTTCTTCATAATTCCTCATTTCTAGGGTTTCCAAGTTGAAAGGAAGAAGAATCAGGTGAATTGCTAGAAATTTGATATGAAATCGAGATTTTCAGGGATGAGCTATGTTTTTAAGGTGTTTTCACACCTTAGGGTGAGTGGGAACTTCATTTAAATAGTATATTGTACGAAAATTGGTTAAATCATCCATAATCTTTAATTTCTTAGTATGCGACTACAAGCCCTAAATTGTCTATTTGTTCTAAGTTGTTAAAAGATGATATGAAATGGATTCTTCCTATGTTTGGATGAATTTCAGATGATAAAATCATATTAGAAATTTATAAAATACATCCTAATGAGAATTCCCTAAGTATTCGCGGAGGTTATACGAATAAACTAAAATATAGGGAATTTGTCAACAACTGAAATTTGTTGTATAAGTAACTAGAGAATTTTGCTTATCTAGATCCCCTTAGTAATGAATGATTGTTTATCTAAATTCATAGTACATATATGTCAAATACTATCTTGATTTGTTTAAAGTGAATATTGTTTGTTTGATATCTCAGTAAAGAGGGTGAAACCCTAGATGCGAGGAAAGTTGGATATTTGCGAATAGATATCATGAAATCCACTTGAAGGGATTTTCTTGACATGATAGACTTTATTTATCCAATGTTATTATTGATGCATGATATCCTAGTGAGTGGCATCGAAACCCAAATTCAACTCAGTTCTAAGGTTTCACACATATATTGATTTTATATGATTTTTTGATAGTAGTCTTTATTCAATGAATGTTTATGTCGCATGAAATCCTTATGAGAGCCATGTGATAAGTGAATGAGGTAAATGAAACCATAAGGGTAGGGTGTTCAATGAATAAAGTATTTTGATTTCAATGTTCTGAACTATTATTAATAATTCTTGCCATGATAAGAAATTAACTCTTAATTAAGTTATGTGATGCATAACTCAAGATTAGGGTTGATGTGCATGTTTTTACAATTAAATATTATCGTGTCAAGTAAATTGACTTTTAATTGAGTTATGTAATGCATAACTTAGAATTTGGGTTGATGTTCTCAATTTTTGAGGAATTACAGATAATTTACAAGTGTTACTGATGATTTCTAATATATCGAGTAATTAATTCTTGTTAGTGTGTTATGATGATCAATTGTATAATTCCAACGTATATGAGCCAAGTTGTATGAGTTTAGTTTATTTAAGAAATTTCAATCTGCCTGCATGCATGGTATATGGATTACTCAGTAAATTACAATGTTTTTGAGTATACTGCTCTGTCAGGTCTAGAATGATATTCATGTTGTGATTTGAACTACAATTAAATAGACAAGATGCCATAGAAATACCAGAGTCGAGCAGAAGTAAGAAAAAGGTTCAACATAGTAAGAGTTTTCTAGGAAATTATGAAATTATAGATTTAAGGGCCCTGAAACTGTATATCCCCTATGTGAGGTATGTGCCTTAGGGGTAAAACGACCTAACCCTGGCAACATCCAGTATACGGGGGTCGGAACGTGCTATCCGGTGGCATGGGGGACGAAGCCTAGTGGAAGTCTCCTTAAATTATAGTTTGCAGTCCAACATCAACTAGAAGTCATGGTGGCACTAGAGTACAGAAAAGTGTGTCCAACATCAACCAGAAGTCCTGGATGCACTAGAGTACAGAAACAACCAAGAGGTGGCTTGACTCTCCGCCTGTGTGCTCAGGTTAGAGGAGGTCCCGTTTAGGCTAGATAGCCATTTCCCTGTTGCAGACCAGGAGAGTAGTCAGATTTAGCATTTCCCGGGTGTGTTCGCTAAGTCTTGTCCGATGTGATTGTAGTGCACTATGAGTCTTCATATGTAGATTACACTGCATATGATCAGGGCATAATAAAATGAATGAGAGATCAAACAAGTGTGTACAGTTATTCAACTATTCTTTGTATGTTTCTGAATTATTAGTTCTCTTTATGACCAATCAAGAATTTCATATATTGATTCACTCTTATAGATATCTAGAGTATCCTGCCATATTTATGATTGTCAATTATTAGACTCTTTAAAGCTTACTGCTATTATAATTGATATTAGTTGCTCAAAAGTATATCCGTAATTATATCAGTGCTTTAGACTGTTTCTTTGAAGTACTCATTCACTGAGCGAGTAGGCTCACCCCTCTACTCAAAATGTTTAGGGAAATCACATGGACTTGAAGAAGATATCATTGCATCTGAGTAGATCTACAACCAGAGTTAAGTCTGAGTATAGTTAAGTTCAGTCGGTCCCTGTCACTCTAGGTCCTTGTATAGATGTGAGAGAGTTGTAAATGATGTTTTGTATGTTTGTTTCCTTAATAAAAGAGAATGCAAATGATTTTCTTGTCGTATGTATATGGAAGTGTGAGAAACATAATGAATGTATGGATGTGTATCATTAATGTTGAGATTACATTAGAGAAATAAAAGTTTAATTCTCTTTTAAAGTTAGTTTATGTGGTTCTATGTGTGAAAATAAAGAGTTTCAAAAAGAAGAAAAAGTTAAGGGTGATCTTTGTATTACGTTAAATCCTCAATTTATACCCTAATCTCATGATTAGTGGTAATTGTGAGATCGGGGTGTAACAACTTGGTATCATAGCTTAGGTTGAGTTGTCAGGGACTATTAAGTTAGTAAGTTAGAGTCATAAGTGTGGCAGATAGGAGATGTTATGATGTTAGCTTTGGGGATTTGAGTATTTGGATATCCTGGCCCGGTGTCTGAGTACTTGGATCAACCAGTATCAAGCTACTCTGTCTATCCTTTCATGTATACCCTGGCCAGGTATACAGTGGAAGGATGGGCTAGAGAGGAACCCTAGAAATATTAGGGTTAGAAACAAGATAAGTAACATGAATTAAGAGCATAAATATAAAATGAGATAGAACTTCCATTTCATATTGTTGTTTTATTTGAGATGAATAGAAAAGCTCTTATATGTTTGAATTCAGATATTCAATATTTTGAAATATATATGGGTCTTTAAGATTTGTTGTACACTATGCAGTTGTAGCATTTATTGATTACATTCTTTGTATCAAGTAGACTAAAAATTATCTTTCAAATAGCTTTCCTAAGTGGATATTCTTTCCACATGTTTGAGATTAATAGGAGTTAGTTAATCTAGAGCCGCTCTTGGCTTCGGGATTGCAAGTTTGGTCTGGTCCGGCTGGCAGGGTGCGTTACTAGGATCTAATGACTCCTATTGAAAATATAATAAGAGTAGACTCTGGATAAATTAGACCCACATCATAGTGAGAATGTACATATAATAAGATGTTCAAACATATGGGAAAGATTATAATAGTGAAGAATCAGTTGGAACTGATATCTAAGATCCAACTTTAAGGCCTCATATGAGAAACCCTTAATTGGGAATAAAGGAACACGACATAAGGTTCTGATTAAGTTTAATCATTAGTATTATATGAACTCTAAATATGAAATATGGAAAAGATATGAGAAAAGTATGTATGGTCCAAGATATTAGGAATCATTCATGAGAAATGGATCATATAATCGAGTACAATGCTTTTATGTACTCCAAAGCAAAGGGAAAATAGAAGAAAAGAGTTAAGTAGACAATAAGTAAATATAAGGGAAGAGTCTTCAAAAAAGTTAAAGTAAAGAGAATTAGATGAACATGTAAATCATAAGATTAGGATAAGAAACTAAGTTAAAACAAAGATAAATGTTGGAAACGATGAGCTTGATTAAGGAATGACGGTTATGATATAATTGAGAGCATGGAATGTATACCTTTATTGTGAAGTTAATACATTCAACCTTACTACCTTTGGATTCCAAGTCTCTATAGAACAACAAACTAGTTTCTAAAAGAAGAACAAAAGTGTAGCTTAACCAATGAATAAGTCATACAAAGGTAGACTATATTCAGGAAGGAAAAAATTGATTGAAAGAGAAACTATGTTCCACCCATGCATGAGTCGTTTGATTTAAAATGAAGGATATGTAATGCATTAGACATGAGTTGAAACTAGTAGAGAGATTATTGATTTAGAATTTCAACTTCACATTAGTAGAAGGATAAAAAGAAATATGTGCAACATGGTATACATGATCATACATATGAATAAGAAACATGATCATAAGAAAAAAATTGAAGTTAAAGATGAGAGGTGGAAGAGTAGTATATGGTAAGAGGATTATGGAAAGTAAGGAAGGGTTTGAAACATGGTGGAGTAATATAGATTATAAAATAAAGAGGTTAGGAGATTCAATCAAGTGCTAATTAGTCAAGTATCCTTGTTGATAACTAATTAAACCTACATACGACAAATGTATTAAGGGAATGTTTGAAGATAAGAATTCTAAGCCTTAGAATCATCTTCTCTTTCATATCTTTCTTAATGCGAGAAATGTGGGAATGAAGTGATAAGAAAATGAATCATATATGATGCATAATCATTGTGGTAGAGACATCTAGTGAATGTAATAATGGCACACAATATGATGATGAAACCCTAGTAGGGTAAATGAGAATGTAATCTATCTGAATGGCCAAATAAAAGAAAGGAAATTCAATCGATAAGATAAAGAAGACTTTAGTAAAACTTGTGAGATCCAAAGTTTGAATTTCAAATTAAGATAGTAAAGTCACATTACAATAACGTCACACTACTGGTAAGGAACAAACCCTAGAATGTTTAGAGATGTAATAGTTCAAGGGTTATAACTAGTAATTTGACCTTGAATACTAGCATCTATATAAAACAAGATCATGTGATTTGCACTGTGAGAAGTAAACTAGCACTGATAGTAATCCTAGCTAATCTAAAAGGTTGATGAACAATATGAAAATGATTCAGAGCAAAGAGTAAGATATAAATTTGAAATGTAACAAGTTTTTTTTGAACAAAAGGAGAAATACAATATGAGTGAAGTGTGATATGAAATAAATTCTTGCAATGATAGCAAGAATAATGAATAATCTATTCATACCTTGTATGTTACAATTTTAGGGATGTTTAATCTACATGATTAAAATGAGAAGGATAAGTAGCAAAAAGTAGGTAGTAATGAATGAGAAGAGAGATACGAGAAAAAAAATGGCTTTTAGTAATATGTGAATTTGTTTTTAGAAGTATAATTTATTGAAGGTATATTAAGGAATGTAAATTGGTTCTACATATGATTTTAGTGTACATGTACAAGCAATATGTTAATTTTAGGTGTCTGATAGTTGTAGTCATTCATACCAATAATTCATCTTAGTATTATACAATTGTTGTATGGTGATATGGTTCAAATGATGATAAAACAAATGGAGGATTACCCTGAATAAGGTAGTCTTACCTATTCACTCATGTGAATAGAAGGGATGATAACCATATTGTATTGATATGTAACCGTAATGAGGTATAGCTTGTTATACCTAGATTTAATATAATTAAGTGATGGTAATTGGGTATGAATAGTCCTTGAATGACTAATACAATCATGGAGTACTCTGTTACTGTTTTTGAAACCTTAGTATGCTATAACTCGATGGTTACACCTTGAATTATGTGTTGGTTCATATTTGAGAATAGTATGGAATGTGATGGTAATGCTTCACCTTATGCATCCATGATCCAACAGGGATGTCATTAGTAGTATTATACAATTGTTATTGAATCTAGTCTTTCAACTCAAGGTTGTTTTGCTATTTGAGTAGCACAATAGTAAAAATTCAAAACGACATGGTGAACTCTCTTTTGTGACTTAGAGGTAATACATAACAATAGTACATATTAGGCCATATGAATTGAGATAGTTGGATCGGATTATCAATGTTGAGGTAACACCTCAAGAGTATGAAAATATTGAAATGGTTGTTTCTCTCTCTATCCTATGATTGATTGTGTCATAGAGAATTCATTTGTTATCATTGAGCAGTCATGATTTAACATATTGTGATTAGAAAAGAAATAAAGGACTTAATGTTGAAAACTGCAGTCAAGTATGAAATACAAGAATATAATAACATGTAAGATTTTATAAGCTTAAAATAAACCTTGAAAGTACTTTTCTTGCATGTTTATGTTTCGGGGATGAAACCTTTTAAAGGGGGCAAGAATTGTTATGACCGTATCCGAGCTTAATTGGTAAAGTAGGATTTACCTGGATGATTATATGCTTAATTGGATTGATCATTTCTTAAATATAATTAATGTTGATAATTCAGTTATGATATGTTAAACCTAATAAGAATGTTAAGTGTTCAATTGTTTGAGAAATTAGGGTTTGAGAAATATAAACCCTAGTTGGCTGAAATTAGGGTTTTGATGGTACATGAGTATGGAATTTGATCAAGATAGTAGTATGGTAAATAATTTATCATATTTTCTATGTAATTTTGATTTAATTGAAATTTGGATATAATATGTATAACTAAATCATGCATCTCAGTGAAAAATGTCATAATTTTTGGATGTTATTTGAAAGTCATTCTCGGTCAAGATATACTTCAACCCACCATGCTGACAGAATGTTGTTCAGTAGTACATTGCTTGATTTTTATTTATTTATTCATAACTCCAAATGATCTGAAATTTTAACTAGAGATCTCAAACTCAATAATAAAAAAAATTTAAAATTTTCATAATTTTTTGATACATTTAGACCTTATCAGTAGATGAATTACAATAACTGACATGTCTACAGAATTCTAGATAGAAGTGCACTATTCGATTTTTATTTCTTTAATGGGAGCTTTTAATGATATCAAAATTTAAATAAAGCTTAGAAACTCAATTATACACAATATTATAAATTATCATAATTTCTGGAGCAAGTTTGATTTCTGAAATACACAAATTACATAAACATTTTTATGATAGAAAAATCTTCTAAAATAAGCAAATATTTAGTGAGGGGTCAAAGTGCAATTGACCCAAGCATCTCAATTTATCTATATGATCAACCTAACACACAAGGAACTCTCATAATTCGTAGTTCAATCCCAAGAAACGAAATCCTAGAGAGAGAGGGAGAGTTAGGGTTTGAGAGGAGAAAATGATGGAGATGCTGACCTAGGGTTTTGCGGTCCGAGGAATGATGAAATCATGAAAGTTTAGCTTCTTTGGAAATAGTTTCATGGTTAATCTTCTCTCACATGTCAAAATTCTGTCCCTCCTCTGATTTGATCCGAAATGGTATAAAAAATTCCCCTTTTCTCACTCTTTCTTCATAATTCCTCATTTCTAGGGTTTCCTAGTTGAAAGGAAGAAGAATCGGGTGAATTGCTAGGGATTTGATATGAAATCAAGATTTTCAGGGATGAGCTACATTGTTAAGATGTTTTCACACCTTAGGGTGAGTGGGAACTTCCTTTAAATAGTATATTGCACGAAAATTGGTTAAATCATCCATAATATTTAATTGCTTAGTATGCGACTACAAACCCTGAATTGTCTATTTTTT
This sequence comes from Alisma plantago-aquatica, assembly GCA_963693085.1. Lineage (NCBI taxonomy): Eukaryota > Viridiplantae > Streptophyta > Magnoliopsida > Alismatales > Alismataceae > Alisma > Alisma plantago-aquatica. The sequence continues at coordinate 149,628,266 of OY856411.1, forward strand.
CTAAGTTGTTGCAAAATGATATGAAATGGATTATTCCTCTATTTGGATGAATTTCAAATGATAAAATCATATTAGAAATGTATAAAATAGATATATCCTAATGAGAATTTCCTAAGTATTCACAAATGTTATAAGAATAAATTAAAATATAGGGAATTTGTCTATGACTGAAATTTGTTGTATAAGTAAATAGAGAAATTTGCTTATCTAGATCCCCTTGGTTATGAATTATTGTTTATCTAAATTCATAGTGCATATATGTCAGATACTATCTTAATTCATTTAAAGTGAATAGTGTTTGTTTGATATCTCAGTAAAGAGGGTGAAACCCTAGATGCGAGGAAAGTTGGATATTTGTGAATAAATATCATGAAATCCATTTAAAGGGATTTTCTAGACATGATAGACTTTATTTATCCAATGTTATTATTGATGCATGATATCCCAGAGAATGGCATGGAAACCCAAATTCAGCTCAGTTCTAAGGTTTCATACATATATTGATTTTATATGATTTGTTGATAGTAGTCTTTATTCAGTGAATGTTTATGTCGCATGAAATCCTTATGAGATCCATGTGATAAGTGAATGAGATAAATGAAACCCTAAGGGTAGGGTGTTCAATGAATCAAGTATTGTGATTTCAATGTTCTCAGTTATTATTAATAATTCTTGCCATGATAAAAAATTAATTCTTAATTAAGTTATGTGATGCATAACTCAAGATTAGGGTTGATGCACACATTTTTACAATCAAATCTTACAGTGTCAAGTAAATTGACTTTTAATTGAGTTATGTGATGTATAACTTAGAGTTTGAGTTGATGTACTCAATTTTTGAGGAATTACAGATAATTTACAAGAGGTACTGATGATTTCTAATATATCGAGTAATTAACTCTTGTTAGTGTGTTATGATGATCAATTGTATAATTCCAGCATATATGAGAGAAGTTGATATGAGTTTAGTTTATTTAAGAAATTTCAATCTTCCTGCATGTATGGTATATGGATTACTCAGTAAATTACAATGTTTTTGAGTATACTGCTCTGTCAGGTCTAGAATGATATTCATGTTGTGATTTGAACTACAATTAAATAGACAAGATGCCATAGAAATACCAAAGTCGAGTATAAGTAAGAAAAAGGTTCAACATAGTAAGAGTTTTCTAGGAAATAATGAAATTATAGATTTAAGGGCCCTGACATTGTAGAACCCCTATATGAGGTCTGCGACTTAGGGGTGAAATAACCTAGCCCTGACAGCGTCAAGTATACGGGGGTCAGAACGTGCTATCAGGTGACACAGGGGACGAAGCCTAGTAGAAGTCTCCTTAAATTATAGTTTGCAGTCCAACATCAACCAGAAGTCTTGGTGGCACTAGAGTAAAAAAAAGCATGTCAACCATAAACTAGAAGTCCTAGTGGCACTAGAGTACAGAAAAAGCCAAGAGGTGGCTTGACTCTCTGCCTATGTGCTTAGGTTAGAGGAGGAGTCTAGTTTAGGCCAGAGAGCCATTTCCTTGTTGCAGACCAGGAGAGTAGTCAAACTTAGCATTTCCCAGGTGTGTCCACTAAGTCTTGTATGGTGTGATCATAGTGCACTATCAGTCTTCATATGTAGAGTACACTGCATATGATTAGGGCATAATAAAATGAATGAGAGGTCAAGCAAGTGTCTACAGTTATTCAATTATTCTTTGTATGTTTCTGAATTATTAGTTCTCTTTATGATCAATCAAGCATTTCATATATTGATTCACCCTTATAGATATCTAGAGTATCCTACCATATTTATGATTGTCAATTATTAGACTCTTTAAAGCTTATTGTTTTTATAATTGATATCAGTTGCTCAAAAGCATATATGTAATTATATCACTGCTTTAGACTATTTCTTTGAAGTACTCATTCACTGAGCAAGTAGGCTCACCCCTCTACTCAAAAAGTTTAGGGAAATCACATGGACTTGAAGAAGATATCATTGCAGCAGAGTAGATCTACCACAAGAGTTAAGTTTGAGTATAGTTAAGTTCAGTCGGTCCCTATCACTCTAGGTCCTTGTATAGATGTGAGAGAGTTGTAAATGATGTTTTGTATGTTTTTTCCTTAATAAAAGAGAATGCAAATGATTGTCATGTCGTATGTACATGGAAGTGTGAGAAACATAATGAATGTATGGATGTGTATCACAAATGCTAAGATTATATTAGAGAAATAAAAGTTTAATTCTCTTGTAAAGTTAGTTTATGTGGTTCAATGTGAGATAACAAAGAGTTTGAAAAAGAATAAAAAGTTAAGGGTGATCTTTGTATTATGTTAAATCCTCAATTTATACCCTAATCTCATGATTAGTGGTAATTGTGAGATCGGGGTGTAACACATTATACAACCTACCAACCTTCTTCCTCTGCATGTCTCCAAATTGGTTTGCCTCATTACCATGGGTCTGATGATGCTATTGATGATCACCCAAAAAAAATGTGGTGGCTCACGAGGTGAGACCAATGTCACATCTAAAAATATAACTTCTAAATGCATCTATTTCTTATAGAAAGATTATGTACTTTGAATGATTAAAGTAGATAATATTATAAAGTTCAAGAATTATATAATTTACACAAATGATCAAGCATAGATAGAATCATAAGTATAGTTGATTTCTCTTACTGCATTATAAATCATACACAGATTAATAAAAATAAATCAAGGATCATCATCCGATGTGAGTCGCCAAGTAACCCTAACTGGTATGGTACATGGCTCGTTTATAAATGTTTTTAAGCATTGGGTAGTTTGAGGCATATAACTCAAACTAGTTGACCACTGGAAAGTCAAAATCATCCCCGTATAAGATCTAGGATGTCCAAAATCCAACAATCTCTTCCCCTCGGTCTGTATGAGTAACAATCATAGTGGCACATTGGCCTTACTACCAAAATAGCCTAGTCCCTCCTGGGTACATTGGCCACGACACTTGAAACCAATGTATAAACCCTTAAAATCTGAATTGCGACCAAAATCACTCTCAACACATACCACCTTTGAGACACGGCCTCAACCACTCTCTAAAACCTTTGAATAGGGATGGCAGAGATTTTCCCTCCCTGTAGCTGCATATACTAAGCCGTATACGACTCCGACCTCCTCTTAGGATTACTCATTTCACTATCCAGCAAGTTTAGACACTAAGATAACTCTACGATCTAAGGGAGCTACATGATTAGGGTTGTACTTGATTAAATATGTTGTTGAAGTATTTTGACTGCATCATCCAAGTTCCATACAATATCCTAGAGTATGCTGAAAAAAACAATGGTAGAATACAATTTCCAAATATATAAAACATATGAAATTCTTTTCCATGTAATTCCATCATGGTATATTCATCCATTCCCAATCATAAAAAGGACTAGGTCTCAAACCGGGGTGCATAATGGCCCAAAATATCATTAGGAAAAATAGTAATAACTTCATGTAGAAACATGATTATCATCCAAAATTTTTAATAGAGTTTCATATCTCATAGACAAGATGTCATCCCAAATTTCAACATAAACTTCCACCTGATATAAGAGTTATGGCATTCCAAGAACTTGGCATTTATGTGACCCAAAACCTTGCATGAATTAGCTACTTTCAACATTATGATTTCGTCCAAATACCATTCAACAACAAAATAGTAAATAAAAGCATTATAACCACCATCGTTTAACCAATATATAGTAAAGTCTATAGTGTAGGTCTGACTTATTTACAATGGGTACCAAAACATTACATACATGACATTTTTAGAAGTCATAACACCAATATTTTCAGATTTTAGACCTTGCATGTTAATGAAAAATCTCATTCATATAGAATGAAACGTTCATAGGATCTAAGGAAGGCTTAACAACTTGTATCTTCATTATTCTCCTATCCAGGAGTGCACAAAAGGCCATCTTTTCTCATATTACGAATTTTCTAGAATAAACTTTACATAAAATATGTATGAGTAGGCAAGAAACATACTGGAGGTTAAATCACTCACCTTAAGGTGAAAGTGTAAATAAGTAAAACCACCTCTCTACTAATAATGGTAAACAAAACTCTAATGAATAACAGTGGAAGTAAAACTTTTACTATATTCAATTTAATAAAGATGTACATCAAAATTTTCCCAATAAGGGTGTAAATGCTTTATAAAAATAAAGAATCTAAGGTAAAGGTAAAATGAACTACATCAATATGTCTCCAACAAAACAACTTATAAAATAAGTCAATGAGAGAAGGATGAACTCCTTTTCCTAGTCTTAGGCTGGTTCACCATGCTCCTATTGCGCACTTTGGTCCTAAGCCTGGGTGGTTAAGATCACCCAACAAGAGGAGAGAAAATGTATGTGTCAATTAAAGGAATAAGGATAAATAAAGTATAGAAAAATGTAAACATGGAGTAATGATTCCACTATTGTAAAGAATTGTCAAAAGTATGAGGCGCATAAAAGAGAATACTTGCCATAACATCACATATTAATATTGAAGTACCCATGATAAAAGTATGACTAAATTATCTAGAGTAAGGTTGAGGCACCTACCAACCTCAACCAAAACAAATAGGTGATGGAGAGTGGTCACATTCCCAAACATCTACTAAATATATATAAAAGTGGGGAGAGTGGTCACATTCCCCAGGGATCATGCCCAAACTATGGGTGGCTAGTACAGAGGTACACCACATTAGCTAATATGTCATTCAATTATCATGCACAATAAATTAAATGGAAATATTAAACAACAATTTAATATTGACATGGAAGAGGGTATAAAACCTAAACAAATAGTGAAATAAATGTACCAAAAGAGTATAAATGGGGAACAAGGTATAATTTGATGCCTCATTAGGAATATTTGGGTTGGATATCAAAATGACCAACTGAAGGGTAAATTTATAGACTCATACATAAATAATATTTCACATACCTCAATGTATAGTCCTACCCAAAACTTTCACCAAACTAGCTTGTATCCAAGACAACTTTATCCTAGTTACAAATTTATACACACAGGTTAGGGTTTATAAAGCATACTATGCGAGAAACCCTAATTTTAGGACTTTCTATGAAAACTATCAATTTAGGACTTAAAACTTGGACCAATCGATTACTTGGATACTCCTGATTAAAAAAACATATTTATTTGACTTGGCTTCTTTCTCTTTGAACCATGGCTCGAGCAGAAGCCTGGAGCTTCAAGCTCCAGCCAGAGCGGCCAATGGGCAAACTCATACTTAGTATTGGGGCCAACTACGACTTCTCTGAACCAACACGGTGTCAACGAGATAAAACAAAAACCATCCGAGGCTCTGGAGCATGAGGAGTCCCCCAGAGTTGGGTGGAAATAGGGAAGTAATACTACGATCAAAATGCTTGAAATGAAAGGAGCTCAACCTCAAGTGAAGTCTCGAACATCTTTGTGGATTTGAGGCGAGGCCAAAGGTAAAACCTATATGATCAAAGGTTCACTAAATGGCCAAAACGGTAGATGTCGATGAGGTCCAGAGGTCGAGCTATATGGAATGACGTTTGGGGGTAGCAGAGGGAAAACTGATGATGTGATAACAAAAGATGGGTGTTGTGGATGCTTACCAAGAAGTCAATTGGACAGGAGGGAGCGAAGGTGGAGGTAGAGAATCCAAGGTCATTGGAGATCATATCTAAGTATATCTAGGGCTTTTGAGATCAGAAATGAGTATGTCTAGGGCTTCAAAGTGTAGTCAGTGAAATTGGGAGAAGAGGAGTGTATTATGAGGGTCGTAGATGGATTACAATGCCTTAAATAGGCACGAGGAAGCCTTCAGTGGCCTTTGCTATTCCCTTGCGGAGAAAGGCATCAATCCCTAAATGGGCGTTTCTCCCACAGAGTGAGAGAGAGGGAGAGTGATAGCTCATCAGGTTTGGGAGAGGATGAAAAAAATTGGAGGAAGAAGAATCACGTGAAACGATTGAGTAATGAGGGAGATAGGGCTCACTGAAGGAAACAGTCGTGAAACAGCTTCTGTCACGAGGTTGGGGATGAGTTACCTACGGTTGGATCCTGTTAGATCTCAGATGATTGGATTATGGCCATTCGATGGCATTCTTGAGAGGCGAGAAGAAATCTATAACGTGTGATGCTTAGTAAAACTGGAACCATAGGTTACATTGGTGCATTAATGAAATCGAATTAAAACTATATTCAAACTATATGCAAATCTTGTTTAATTTGTTTTAAGTGTCAAACATGGATTAAATGACCTCAAATTTGGACCACAGGCTAATATTAACACCTAAATTAATTATATGTAACTAGATTTTCATTTTGTAAAAGCTTTGTCCCTTAATCAACATATTGGCCATTGATGTATATATTAATGCATTTAAAGGGTGAATTAACTTGAAAATGTTTTCTAATTAAGTCTTTGGGTGGAAATTCGGGATGTACAACATATATTAATTTCTAGAGTCATATGTCACCACATTATTCTATTTTAATATTTTTATTGCCACATTGGAGGAGAGAGAAAAGGGAAGACTCATTAATTAACTCAAGTCCACATTATTACTCATTTCTTCACCCAAAAGCCATAAAAACACTAAATTAATATAATCTACTAATTGTCTCTCACAAAAGGTCATTTTGCATTATTAGACTCTAATTAACACAATAGTTGAGATATTCACGCAAAAACCCATTCATTGAAATTAATGTGGGTCAAATATAATTCACATCATCAAGTATTGCTCAATTTCAACATTGAGGACAAAGAGGATAGAAAAGATAAAAAAATTTGGGGAAAAGGCCAAAAGCATAAGAAGGAAAGTAAAAATCTTGAAAATGGTTAAATTGCAAATGAACATGAGATTTCATATGTTACACCACTCCACCCCTTAAAGAGGATTTCATCCCCAAAATATCAACAAGAGGGAAGGGTGAGTACGTAACATCCCAACATTAAGAAACTAGGTGGTTACCTCTAATCTATGGTACTTCACATGCTCTACTCATAATCCAAGTTTTATTAAGGTTTCCACTATTCGTATTACCTTTTATCAAATATAACACAATTAACATTTTTTGTCTTATTAGCATTATCTCCATTATGAAATTACATCATCTTTATTACTCTATTACTTGTGTCATGTTATATTCACATTGATATCAAAAGAATTATATCTCAACAACATGCACACAACACATGTATTTCTTCTTTACTAATTAAGAATTTTAAGAACAATTAGGTTTTACTAAGTCATCTTAATATTTATTAATGTATTAGGTCACAATCCTTAATAACTTGAATTTATTCTCCATTATCCTCATATTATCATCATGTTCGATTATGTCAAATTATTTTGTATGAAATAGATAATATTATCCAACAAGTTATTTAGTCTATAATAACTCCAAAAAATGTCACATTTATTTCTTATAACTATATTACATATTGTCATATCACCTTTTATACTCATGTTAATGTCATCAATAATTATTTTTTACTATTTACACTTCTTATTATAAATCATACATATTTAACATTACATTAGGTATTTATGCATGCTTATGTGAATCCAATTACTCTTTATCATATTTGAGTTATTTTTTGTATTTGTGTGAATAAGGTGGAATGTATTGCATGTTAATGAATTGATTCATATACTAAGTTATGATTAGATGATTTATGAGGTTTGTATTAGAGAACAAGGTGATATGAATTACATATATTGATAAATTGATTAAATTATGATTAGGAGATTATATTCCATTTATGTATCAAGCTATATTATTCACTGATGACACCTAATGTCACTATTGTATCAAGAAGGCATTAAGGATATGTATGTATATATGTTAAGGTTAGATGATTACATCTTAGGGTTTAGGTCAACATGACCATTATATGTTATGCATTCTTATCATGCATTAGTTCTATTTATATTACTCATCATATCATTAGGGTGACATGGGCAACATTATGTGTATTCACAATTAGTGAGTTACTCATACTACGTACCTTAAGTATTTGTTGGGGTTCAAGCATATCAACTATTTATTACATGACTTATTATCTATTCATTTGTATATAAACAAACATGTTAAATTATAGTTATAATTTGTTTCGTAAATTCTAGTCATATAAGATCACTAATCTCTTGTCTATGGAGTTAGGGTTTCTAAATTTCAGAGTAGCCAAATTTTAATGTATTGTAGGACTCCATCCCATTAAATGAATTTCATCCTTGAAATCAGCAAATCAAAAATTTGTCAAGGTACTACTACTCCACCCCTTAAAAGGGTTGATCTACCAAGTCAAACTAAACTAGAGGTAAAGAGTGAGTTTAATTAAACCATGTATAAGATATAACAGTTAATTGTTTTACTATCCACACACTTCAAGGGATATTATAAGGTAGACTACTCCTAAACATGAAAATCTAAGACTCATATAAGGAACTTATGCTCATAAGGTGATTTTGTTTGAGTAACCAAATCATCATATTAGGTTCCTAAGGATACTCAACATTGAGGTTATTTTCCAAAAGGTATGCTATTTCGAACAATCAGTATCAGCTCAGGTCTGGTCGGTGTCATATGGATTTGGGAGTCCTAGTAAACCAAGCTAGTGGCACAGAGGAAAAAATTTCCAGCCCCCAGACCTTGACCCTTTCTAGGAACCTTTACTTTCAAATTATGTCCTAGTAGCTACCTAATATTCCAATCACCTAAAAGTTGACTAAAGATATTTCTAATATGAAACTTCTATGCTCCTAAATCAACCTTTTATCATAGGTCAATTCTAAGATGCAGACATTAACTAAAAGGGAACTATATGAGGTAAGGGCTTCTAACTAGGGAGACAAATTGAAATAGTCAAGACTTTGACTACCATGGGCTCTGATACCATGCTATAAAGAAGTGAAATCACCTCTCTACCAATAATAGTAAAAAAACTCCAATGAATAGTAGCAAAAGTAAAACTTTGACTATATTCAATTTAATAAAAATGTACATCAAAATTTTCCCAATAAGGGTGTAAATGCTTTATACAAATAAAGGATCTAAGGTAGAGGGAAACTAAACTACATCAATATGTCTCCAAAAAAACAACACAACAAATAAGTCCATGAGGGAAGGATGAACTCCTTTACCTAGTCTTAGACTGGTTCACCATGCTCCTATTGGGCACTCTGATCCTAAACCTGCGTGGTTTGGATCACCTAGAAAGAGGAGAGAAAAGGTATGTGTCAATTAAAGGAATAAGGACAAATACAATATAGCAAAATGTAAACATGGAGTAATGATTCCACTGTGCTAAGGAATTGCCAAAAGTATGAGGCACATAAAAGAGAATACTTGTCGTACCATCACATATTAATATTTTAGTATGCATGATAAAAGTATGACTACATTATCTAAAGTAGGGTTGAAGCATCTACCAACCTCAACCTAAACAAATAGGTGAGGGAGAGTGGTCACATTCCCAAACACCTACTAAATATATATATAAAAGTGGGGAGAGTGGTCACATTCCCCAGGGCTCATGCCCAAACTATGGGTGGCTAGTATATAGGTACAATACATTATCTAATAAGTCATCAAATTATCATGCACATAGATTAAATGGCAATTTTACACAGCAATTTAATAGTGACAAGGTATGGGGTATAAAGCCCAAACAAGAAGTGAAATAAATGTGCAAAAAGAGTATAAATGGGGAAGAAGGTATAAGTTGATGCCTCATTAGAAATATTAGGGTTGGATATCAAAATGCCCAACTGAAGGGTAAATGTGCATACTCATACATAAATAGGATTTTACATACCTCAATGTATAGTCATAACCACCACTTTCACCAAACTAGCTTGTATCCAAAACAACTTTATCCTAGTTACAAATTTATACACATGGATTAGGGTTTATAAAGCATATTATGTGAGAAACCCTAATTTTTGGTCTTTCTAGGAAAACCATCAATTTAGGACTCAAACTAGGACCAATTGATTACTTGGATTGTCCTAATTAAGAAAACATATTTATTTCTTAAATTTGGAGTTAAAATGAATTAGTTACATATTTTAAGGATTTTTATATAATTAAAATGGTGTTTATAATAAACATTGAAATCAATATGCAAACCAATGCTTAAAAACCTTAAATTCGTATTTCTGGTAAAAAATCCTTTCTAATGAGTATTTATTTGTATTTTTCTGATACAACATCGATTTACTATGAATTATTGAAAACTGACCAATCAGAATCCAGGGAATCATATGCGTGACTTTAATTGATTGGAAATAAAATTGATCTAAATAAGATGTGAAATGACATTACGACCTTAGGCATGCGTGACACATCGATCATAAATGTGTGGGCATTTTAATCATTTAGCAAAGAAATGAATCACAGTTGTAAATCAATGAAGTGAGTAAAAACCCTAACCTACCCATGCACGCTAAATCGTTCGATTAAGTCTATGGGGGCAACCAGGTTATTTGTTGACCTAGCTTCTTCCTCTTTGAGCCATGGCTCGAGCAGAATCCTGGAGCTTCAAGCTCTAGTCAAAGTGGGCGATGGGCAATCTCATACTAAGTATTGGGGCCTCCTATGACTTCTCTAGACCGAAACTGTGTCAACGAGACAAAAAGAAAACCATTCGAGGCTCTAGAGCTTGAGGAGTACCCCAGAGTTGGGTGGAAATAGGGAAGCAATACCATGATTAAAATGCTTGAATGAAAAGATCTCAACCTCAACTGAAGTCTTGAACGTCTTTCTAGAGTCAAGGCAAGGTCAAAGGTACAACCTACACAACTGTAGGGCCACTAAATGTCCAAAACAATAGACGTTGATGAGGTACAGAGGTTGAGCTATAGGGCACAATGTTTGGGTGTAGCTAAGGGAAAATTGATGATGCGATAACAAAAGATGGGTGTTGTGGATGCTTACTATGAAGCCAATTGGACAGGAGGAAATGAAGGCGGCGGTGGCAAATCCAAGGTCGCCGAAGATCAGAACTGAGTAGGTATGAGGGCCTCAAAGCATAGTCAGTAAAATTGGGAGAAAGAGAATGTATTGTGAGGGTCGTAGATGGATTACAATGCCTTAAATAGGCACGAGGAAGCCTTCAGTGGCCTCTATTATTCCCTTGCGGAGAAAGGCATCAAGCCCTAAATGGGCATTTCTCCCATAGAGTGAGAGAGTGTGTGATAGCTCATCAGGTTTGGAAGAGGATGACCAAACTAGAGGAAGAATAATTGTGTGAAATGATTGAGTAATGAAGGTGATAGGGCTCGCCGAGGAAGCAATCATGAAACGACTTTTGTCGTGCGGTTGGGGATGAGTTCCCTACCGTTGGATCCGGTTAGATCTTAGATGATCAGATTGTGGCCGTCGGATGATGTGCTTGAGAGGAGAGAACAAATCTGTAATGTGTGGTGTTTAATAAAAGTGGAATCATAGGTTACATTGGTGCATTAATGAAACTGAATTAAAACTATATTCAAACTATATGCAAATCTTGTTTAATTCATTTGAAGGGTCAAACATTGGTCAAATGACCTCAAATTTGGCACATAGGCTAATATTCATGCCTAGATTAATGCTAGGCAATTAGATTTTATTTTTGTAAAAGATTTGGCCCTTAATCACCATATTGGACATTGATGTATATATTAATGCATTTAAAGGGTGAATTAACTTGAAAATGTTTTCTAATTAAATCTTTGGGAGGAAATTTAGGATATACAACATATATTAATTTTTAGATCCACATCTCAATAGCTTATTCTCTTTTAATGTTTTATTTCCACATAGGAGGAGAGAGAAAATGAATAACATTATTCTCTCATTAACTAACTAAATTCCAGACAATTACTCATTTCTTGTCCCAAAAGCCATAAAAACTCTAAATTTATAAAATCTACTAATTGTCTCTTACAAAAGGTCATTTTGTATTATTAGACTCTAATTAACACACTAGTTGAGATATTTGTGCAAAAACCCATTCATTGAAATGAATGTGGGTCAAATATAATTCACATCATTAAGTATTGCTTGATTTCAACATTGAGGACAAAGAGGATAGAAAGGATAGGAAAATTTGTTGAAAAGGCCAAAAGAATAAGAAGGAAAATGAAAAGCTTGAAAATGGGTTAAATTGCAAATGAACTTGATATTTGGTATGTTATAGAAAGAACATCCAAAAAATAAGGTATCTTAAAGAAGAGAAGGTAAAACTCGAGATTTGCACTCTAAAAGCTCCAAGGTATGTCCTATCATCAATGAACAGGATAGATCTAGAGAAAAAGAAAGAAGAATGACATGTTGGGAAATTGGGTCAACAGATAAGGTAGTGGAAACAAAAGAATAAATCTCAATTACCTTAACAACAAGATCACATAAATAACAATATATCTAGGAAGGAAAGTAACAAGAGTTATATTTGATCGTGGAGCAAGTCCAGCGACAACTCTTGATGCAGTATTGTGCTTCTTCTCCAAGCAACAACACACTTCTTCTTTAGTATCACTCGAATAGTCTTCAGTAATAGCCTCCTGGTATGGCCACCATGGATGGCGTTTTTATGGAGTTCTCCTAGCGTTATAAGCCTCCCGCCTCTAGAGAAGTCCTGAAAAACCACCAGGAACTTCACATTGCACTACTACATCCAACGGGAATGAGTTTTCACTTTTGAATGTCAACCTGCCAGAGTTGATACACTCTGCCACAATTGTCTCTCCCCTTCTATCCCTCCCTTTATTGGGTAGGACTTTCTCAGGCTCTCTATTGGTTACCATAACCAAAGAGGGCAACAATTGTCAGAGAAATTATTGTCAACTGAGAAGCCCCTGGTACCCCTCTATTATAGGAGAGGCCAGGGTCAGGGTTCCCAATCTGTGTGGGAGTCAAAAGGGTTAGATTCACAAATTTTTTGGAAAATTCCAGTGGCAAACCGATCAGTTCACACACCCAACTGGTCAGTTCATGCACAAACCAATTGATTCGTGCAGTTTCTTATTCTGAATCACATTGGTATTCAATGTATGACTAATGCAAAATATGAAGTTAGCATCCATCCTTGATCCAAATGAATTGATCATTGAACTGGGAGGTTCATCGCATGAACTGGTCGGTTGGGACCTATGAACCGGTGGATTCACCATGTGAATTAGTCATTTCACACCCTGGTTCATCCATCGATCATCCAATATTGATTCCAATTGACCTAACACTCCAACTGATCGGTTCAACACTTGAAGTGGTCTGTTTAGAGTCCATTCAGTCAATTTTGAACCTCAGTTGTTTAATTAAATACCTAAACACCTTTAGTAATCATCCTAAACATCATTCATAAATAAACTCCTTTAATCCAAGTGTATCGAATGTGTGTGACCCTATAGGTTCAAAATTATGTTGGTAGTGGATGTCCATAATCATGTTATGACATCACAAGCAGGTAGTGGTATGTAGAAACACATCATTACTACCCAATTAATTTAGAAAATTGGAGAACAACTTCAAGCTACAATATGTGACCAGTGTTACCGTGATTGTATAATTCCTTTGTCTCTGATATTTAGATTGAACTCGAGGCATGGAATCTTCATCCTCTCAACATTCAATCCATGTTCCTTAAACTACGTTAAAATTATTTGTGATGCACATGAGATCACATATCACAGATTGAGTTACATGAGTATGGTCATACATTTCTCAGTCTCACTTATCAAAAGACCCTGGATATCAATCTCATGTAGGAGGGACATATCCCATGTACATCACTCAGACTCTATCCTCATGTTTTACAACGAACCCAAGCACTACCTTTATGGAAACCCATTTTCAGGATCACGGTGGATGATGTCAAATTACATGAACAACATGTGATGAATGTAGTATCTTCAAGTCTAAGAACCATAATCACCACTATCACTATGATAGATGATTCTGATTACCATTCCATGGTCTCCATGTATCACTCTCATGGTGGGTCTATCTAATACACTATTCCCTAAAATGTACCTGTGTGCTTGATTTGATATCACATATCATGACTAATGAGACTCTGCCATGGGTCAACACACACTCTAGTCTTATGTATTATTATTTTCTATTTTCCTTCCATAGTAATATCCAACTATAGACATAACAAGAATGTATGTACTCTTAACATTCGTATGATCTCATTGTTCAAGTCACACACATGAAGACATATGTCATGGAGTAACATCATTCCTTAGACATCTACTATGCATGTGTCATGATCTCATGTTGAGACAAACATAATAGACAGAACTACCTTTATTATTATCCTAGTCCCACTGATGTCCTTGATCCTGATCCCCCCCAGTTATACTGACTGTACCAAGGAGAAGGAGGAAGGTGAACTCTGCAATACACCATGCTCAAAGAAGAAGACTGATAAAGGTTCTAGAGTTGATGGGTCACGTAGAACCTACTCTTCTAACAGAGGTCATTAATTACCATTATCATGACCAACGTACGTGGTTCAGGGAAACCATGTAATAAAAGGGAGGTTAGGAGAACCGTCATTGAATCACATACCTCCATTGATGTTCTAGTTGAGACCAAAATTAAAAACTACCTGAAGAACTCTTCTGAGAATCTACTACCTAAAGGCTGGAGCTGGTTTACCAATCATGATGTTGATCCTAATGGCCCCATATGTATTATTAGGAATCCCAAGTCATGGGATATCAACGTCCAACACATGACTGATCAACATATCACCATATTGTGTTGTAATAAAGGAGGTCTTGTTCTTATTCTTACTACAGTCTATGCCAGGAATCTTGCTCAGGAACATCTTGCATTGTGGTAAGCTCTTGAAACCATTATCACCAACATCACTAACCCCTGGTTAGTGATTAGTGATTTCAATAATATTAGAATGAGTGAAGAGAAATCTAGAGGAAGAAAAGTACCTTCTCACATTCTCAGTACTTTCAACACGGCTATTGATAACTGTAATCTCATTGAACTCCCATCAGTAGGAAGTAATATTTTCACATGGCATGAAAATCAAGGTGCTGCTAAGCGCATTGCTTGTAAATTGGATCGTGCATTAGTGAATGATGAATGGTTAACCGGGTTCCCTAGCACTAAAATGAAACTCAAAACATGTGCCTTCTCTGATCATTAAGCCATCAATGTTAATCTCAGAGAATTGGCTAAGAAGAAAAGATCATTATGTTTCTTAAACTTCTAGATGGAATGGCCTAGCTGCAAGCAACTTATTAACCAAGCATGGACAAAGCAAGTTCAAGGTAATCCATTGTTTTGTTTTACATAGAAACTCAAATTTGTCAAAGGTAAACTGAAAAAATGGTCAAAGGAATTTTTCAACTTGAAGAACCTCATTTCTAGAGAACATATGGAGATGGATGACATATCCAAGGCTCTTAGAAGAAACCCCCTTGATCCCGATCTTATATTGGCTGAGAAGACCACCTTTAAAAGATTAGAGATTCTTTCCAAAGTAGAAGAACAATACTTCTTGAAATGTAGCTGTTTGGATTGGATGGCTAATGGTGATAGAAACACCAGGCTTTACCATTCCATGATCAAAAGGAGGAATGCTATTAACACTATTACTCGACTGTATGATGTTGTAGGTACTTGCTTAAATGAGGAGA
Organism: Alisma plantago-aquatica; assembly: GCA_963693085.1. NCBI lineage: Eukaryota > Viridiplantae > Streptophyta > Magnoliopsida > Alismatales > Alismataceae > Alisma > Alisma plantago-aquatica. The sequence goes on from OY856411.1 coordinate 149,643,937, forward strand.
ATGACATTACTAATGAGACTGTTCATTTCTTTGAAAACCTATACAATCAAGGTGCCTCCACTCTTCTTATTCTTGATTGTGAATGGATTGATCATGTCACTGGCAAATATAATGAAGCTCTCTACAAAATACCTGATCTTCTCGAGATCAAGGATGCTATCTGGGTTATTGGACCCAAAAAAAGTCCTTGTCCCGATGGATTCAATGGGTACTTCTAGAGAGAGAATTGGAACCTAATTAGGTATGATCTTACTAAAGCTATCCAATGGTTCTTCCAAGGAGGCAATATGGTCCGACAAGAAAATCATGTATTTATTGCTCTCATTCCTAAGAATGATCTAGTTACCTCGCCAGCTGATTTTCGACCCATTTCTTGTTGTTCCATGTTGTACAAAATCATTACCAAAATCATCACTAAGAGGTTGTCCTCAATACTTCCAAAAATAATTTCTATAAACTAGTAAGCCCTTGTTAGTGGTAGAAGCAATGAAGAGTACTCCATACTTGCTGCCAAGTTCACGCTGAATTTCAACCACAAGAATATTTCTCCTTCTACATGTGTCAAGATTAATATTACCGAAGTCTTTGACTCAATTAGATGGCCTTATCTCTGGAAATCTCTGCAAGGTTTGGGTTTTAGTAAATGATGGATCTCTTTGATAAAGCAATGCGTTGAAACTCCTTCTTTCTCTCTTCTATTGAATGGTAGTTCTATTGGTCCCTTCAAAAATTCCAATGGGCTTCGCCAATGTGACCCATTGTTACCATGTTTATTTATTATTGCCATGGAGGGATTAAGTCAAAGAATTGATAAAGCTCATCAAATTAAATTGATTAAATCCTTTGTTGTTAGATACATAAAAGTCATGAGTCATCTTCTCTTTGCTGATGATATTCTCATCTTCATTGAAGGTTGCACTCAAAGCTTAAAAAATCTTAAGTTTGTTCTTCTGGATTTTGGTAGTGTTTCTGGTATGCAATACAATCCACACAAAACACATATCTATCTCTCTAAGTCTTGCAGGGACAAAGTCAGACTTATTTGTGTTTTGGGCACTCAAAAAGTAGAGTGGCCAACAAAGTATCTTGGATTCCCTATGGCAGGGGTAACCTTAGACACAAACATTTTCATGAATGCCTGGATAAACTCAAGAACATGATTGGAAGATGGCCAGGTTCAAAGATATCAATGGAAGGAAGAATAATACTTATAAACCATTGTGCCATGGGTTTGATCAATTACTGTCTACGTCAAGGTGAAATCTCTCTAGATGCTCTTAGAAGAATGGAAATTTTGATGAATTATTTCGTATGGTGTAACCCAGTTCATCCAGCATGTTGGAGTAAGTTGGCCTTTCTGAAAGAAGAAGGTGGTCTCAACCTTAAGAACTTGAATGAGCTCGCTAACTTCCATACACTCAGGCGTATCAAGAAGTTGCTCCATAGTGACTCTACTTGGAGCATTTGGATGAGAAGCAAATACGACAACAATCTTGATGTTACTCCCACATATTCATGGGGCTACTATATGACTTGAAGGAGGATGGTCAAGCTATGGCCTCCATTCACCTACGCTGATGACACCACCATGTGAGAAACATGCAGACAGAAGAATGAAATCGATCCAGCCTACAAGAACCTCTACTTCAAAATGCATCAACTTAGATAGATCTCGACCACTTATAAAGCTATGAAGAATCTTTTGTCAACAATGCAACGTATTAAGGCTTGGAACAGTGGAGTTGATGATACAACTCATATTGAAAATACCATTCATTTATTTGGTAGCTGCTCCTACTAGAAATATATTTGGGGGTGTGCCCAACTCAAGCTAAACGTCTCAATGTCATACAACCTGTATGACTGTCTCACTGATGTTAATAGAAAAGGTAACGATACACACTATCTTATGCTATGGGTGATCACTGGATGTGCTCATTTGATCTAGAAAGAATGGAATAAAATGAAGCATGGTGCTCAAGGAATGGATTACCTTAGGCTATTCACTAATATTGAAAAAGAACATAAGATTCTTTACAATTTGTACAAGGATAAGCTAGCCACAATTTCACCTATTGTAATTAGGAATTGGGAACTATAAATAATACCTAAATCCTTAATGCTAGCTTGATCCTTAATATTATGTAAGCTATAAGCTATTTATAGCTTGTACCTTTGCCCCTCTTGTAGGGTTAGAAATATATTTGCCTAATTTTTCCAAAAAAAAAGGTATCTAATGCCGCATTTCAATCATCATATGATTGGATATTTGGGCATACATACCAATAGACTCCCACTAGCACTTAGAGCCAATCATCCATGAATCTTATTTTAAGTGATCTTAACATGTCCATCATGTTTCTGTTGTGCAAGCACTTTTATAACGGGTTAGCAATGTTTGCTCCAATTTAGTATTTGGAAGTTTCACATCTCCTCATTGTAAGACTACTCGTATGAGATAGAAGTGTTGTAGTATGATATCTATGATTCCTTTCCTGTCCAGTAGCTCAATTGTTGTTACAATATCTCTACTGTGTCAACAATGGTTGGAACCTATCACAAGTTCAACCATATAAACTTATTGATCCATACAATATCTTTTGATGTTCTCATAACACCAAGATACTCATCTTCTATTGTAGATTTAAACAAAGGTCATTTGCTCAGAACCCTTTCCAGCTTACAGTTCTTGTTTAAGGTCTAACATAATTTTAGATGGAGATCATTAATTTTATTTGTCATATCAGAAGCTTGTTTTGGTGTAACCCTTTATACCCACCTCTTCGTTATTACCATAACCAATGAACCAATTCTTCTAGTGCTTCTCAAGAACTTAAGAATGTTCTTTATGGTAGTCCAATGATCTTCATTGGAATCTAACAGATACCCTCTCGTCGTGTTTAATGCATACAAGATCACTAGATAGGTATATATAGTTGCATTTTTAGTATAATCTTGCATTTAGATTTGTTAGTTTTCCTTTGAAATAGATTCATATAGTTTTATTTAGATTTTATGTTATTTTTTTGGGTTTTGATAACTTTATTCACTACATTTCCATGTTTTGTGTTTAATATCTCCATACCAATATGGAATTGGGATCCCACCGCCCTTCATCGGGTGTGAGTTGAGAAGGGGTGTCTCTCATTAGGTACGAGATAGTGCCCCAACCCTAAATGAATTTCAGGCATTATAGAAGGAAAATCAACAAACATTTTAGGCTAAAAAATTGACGACTGTCACCTAGATCAACCTTTTTGATTGACCACCTAATTGATCAAGCCCCACTGATCAAGCTCTACTGACCAATACCACTTGAGATCTACTAGTCAAACCCACTGATCAAGCTTATTGCTCGAGCTCCACTGATTGATGTTTTTGTATTGAGAACTAGCTAAATATTGAGATTCACGAATCCATCGCCTTGATTGACCACCCAATTGAGGTCCACTGATTGATCACCTAGATAAACCACACTATTGGCATCCACCAATTGATCTTCCACCTTGACATCCACACCTAATTTCCTATCTCAACAATTATTTATTAAGGTGCCATCTAGAGATTGACCATCTGGGGTACAACCACCATTGATTTACATCCACTAATTGACCATGTTCACATGTCAACTGACACCTACGACCCTTCATCTTCACCCAAATGATGCATTTGCTATAGGCAAATGGGAGGCTACCACTTTCCGAGGTGCGACGTCACATTCCATATTGGTTGTAGGCCGTCCTCCCTTCCTCCTATAAATAAAAGGCCATTTCCACCACTTGAAAGTATCTAGAGACTCTCTTAGGCTGCAGTACACTATCCATACCTTTATTTTGTATTGATATGTTGGGAGGCTCAATCAAATACCCTTAAAAGAGATAACTCAACCGACTAGCATTTTAGATCGATCAATCAACCTTGAAAGAGATATATCAATCGACCTATGTCATGCTACAACTCAATCAGCCTCAGAAGAGATAGGTTGGTTGATCATCCTCCACCTCACACTAATAGTCTGGCATCGATAGAGTAGCTTGATGGACAAACACCAGTTCACATATCGGTCCAGCTCCTTAATTTTTTGGCCAGATCGACCTCCACTAAGTAGCTATCGACCACCACCACCTTGATTAACCACTTCAGCAGAGGTGTATTGGTCGATCATCCTTCATCAATGGTCGACCTCCACACCATCAAGATTGTAATGATGTGCTCCCCTAAAGAACATTCCTAAGAAACAAGTGAAGCATATGCACATCATGACTATCAATGTGCTTGCTTTTATGACTATGAAATTTTATTCTCTATACATTGTTTATGATGTTACCCCCATGAGGGGAGAATAGTCCCCTCTATAGGGTACGAGGAGTAGCCTCACTACCTATTTTTACTTTGTTGTTTGTGTCTAAACATGTATGAAACTTATTACATTTTGTGTGTATCATTTATTTCTTGTTTATGTGTTTGATTGACATATATGCATGTTTATCTATAGCTAAGGATAGAAAACTTTGACTCTAAGACCAACAATATTATTTTGATTCTAGTCAAATTCCTAATGAAAATTTCAGATAGATGTTTCTTGAAGCTAGATGCATGATCTCTTAGAAATGTGACTACAAGCTTAAGGCAATATATGTCCAGTTTTAGTCCTAATTGTGAAAGGATGAATTTATGTAGCCTCATTGTGATATGTTCATGCATGTTTGTGATGTTGTGAGAGATTGAATCTTGTGCTGAAACCCATTCATGCTATCGATTCCATCATTTTTATAAAATCTATAGATTTCATCCAATCTTTTAATCATTTCATTTTTAACATAGTTTAATTAAATCAAAACAAACTTCCATAATATATACTATATTTTTCTCAATTAAATTGATGAGACAATTCTCAATTATAGTGTATTTTATGTTCAATCCTGAAGTAAACTATGATAAGTTCTATCCTCTTGCAGGTGGGATTGACATATATTTCACTAAGGTAAGACCTAGATATTTCACCCCTAAGAAATTTGTAGTGTGAATAATGCCCCGCATCATGGTCTGAAAGTTCATTATTATTGATTTACAGACTTCTCTTGATCTTTATGTTCCCTCGATTATGGATTATTTTACATTTTTTCACTGTTATTTGTGCGTCTTCTACATTTTTTCCTTTCCTAATAACTTCCGACCTTATATTAATCATTCCCTTTTATTTTTATTAATATACCTATTATTTTTTGTTCTATTTTCCCTGTCCATATCAATATCTTTTAGGGGAGTTTCTCCTTGAGGGGGTTAAATAATGTCTTCCTTCATATTTCAACAAAAGGGGATGAAGTCCATGTGATGCATTTGGTTTTGTTGAAAATCAAAGGTACGACACTCTCAATTTTTCTGTATAGAAATTTACATAATTGGATTTCAGCATAAAATTGGGCAGATTTTTGTCTCTTTAGATATTTCCAAACTCTATTTCAATGATACAACTTTTCTAAATGGTATTAAAAAATGTGTTTTATCTTTATGTTGATCAAGGAACTTGGATAAGATCCAAACATGAAGTTGGTGCTGACAATTATATCTTCAAATGTATGTAAATTGAGTTGTGCCAAGATTTATGACATGTTTAGGTGCAGTTGTAAACTTGACAAAACTCATGTAAAAATAGGTGATGAATAGTAAGAAACCATCATGAGATTAGTTTTAACTTGTGTATACACATTTAAATAGGTTTATTCTATTACATTATTGTTTGAGCAATTTTCTAAAATTTAGGACCTTTTAGAACATATTGTTTTCCGCTCAAGTTATACTTATTGTATGTCAGCCAAATTGCACATAGACTAGAATGTCTTAGTTACACCAATGTTATTGTTGGTTGTCTCCTGGTCAAATTATAAGTTGACCGACAATCATTTTGATAATATTGTAATTCAACCAACGTATTTTATACGAACATGCTTGTTGGTACATATGTAACCACTTTATTTCAACAAGCTTTCCTACATTGACTAGTCGAGTTCTTAGCTCATCCTACACCCTCCCAATAGTCATATTGACCAGTCCTAAGTGTATCATATATCTAGGAGTGACATAGGACAACCCAAAGTACACTTTAACAATTTGCTCCATATGATACTCAACTAAGTTTAGAAACCTAGTTTGCAAATCCCAACTACTTGTACACTCATCTAATCTTAGTAAAGTTCAAGTATCCCGCTCCGTCACATCAAGACTTGCCTAAGTCATGTGGAGTTGCTTCACCACTTGTTCAGTAGTGCATTGCTTGTAATTAATATATATATATATATATATATATATATATATATATATATATATATATATATATATATATATATATATATATATATATGTGTGTGTGTGTGTATATGTATATGTATATGTATATGATATATATATATATATATATATATATATATATATATATATATATATATATATGTGTGTGTGTGTGTGTGTGCTATACATACATATATATATATATATATATATATATATATATATATATATATAAATATATATATATATATATATATATGTGTGTGTATAGCACACACACAGATATATATATATATATATATATATATATATATATATGTATTACTATACATAAATTTTTATCATTAGACATGTTGTCCTGAAGGCTATTGCAGTGAAAATAGTTAAGTATGAGAAAGCGTGCTTTAAAAATCAGCATGTATTTATATCTTTCGAGTTTTATACTTTTGGAACTTAGCACCAAATATTGTAGAGATCCTCAAAAGGATAAAAAGTTATGTACAATAGTATTGTGATACCAAATCTATGGATGTAGTATTTTGGAGGATTGATTTTGCCATCCAAAACGGACCGACATCGCAATTTGTTTCACGTCTATCTTCTATTTCATTGAAATTGTATTGCATCTAATTATACTTATGTCTAATACTTTAATAGTTATGAGTTTGTAAAGATATATAAGATTGTTGTATTGTATGTTCTTCCTTCATGTTCCCTGTTTAATTCAGATCTTTGGAGCTACTTATCAAGAGAACGATGTGTCTAAAGGTGATAGAAGGAGGTTGTGATCTTGTTTAAGGATTTTCTTCTATAATTCACAAAGAAAAGGTGGTGGAAGTTAACCTTCAGCTGAAAATGACGCTGATATTGATCCACAAAATACTTCGATAATTTTAATTTGCATCTTTGTGGAAAAGGTAAAAATTATAGCTTCAAGATTAGAATAGGCAATTGTAGATAGTGGATTAACTGAGTTACACCATTCAAGCCAAAACTTCTATACATCTTTGTGTCGTTTGTGCTTGTGTTTGCATTTTTTTATTTCTTTCTTTATTTATTTTCATAGAGATAGTTTCTTTTAGGCAAGTTGTAACATTAAATTTTGGGATAATTTCACAAAAAGACTTAACGTTTACCCTCATTAACAAATCTATTACAATGTTTCAGAAATTACATACATATCATAAAAAGCCTTTACATTTTTCATTTTTACCAAAGCTTAATTCCGTTACCTAAAAACGTCAATGACGGCTCTCGTACCTTTCCGGACTTTCGGTCAGCATTTCATGCAGACTCGCAGCAATTATAGGTCAATTATATTGTCTTCGTACATGTCATCGTGCCACCCTTAGCTTAACAACCTACCTGATATTCCTTTTGTCGGCTGCCGCAACCCCGTGGTTTTCAAAATCAAAATCCCAACGAGCAATACGGGAATCAGTTTGCAGAAAAGTTGGTATTTCGGCTATCTTGCATCCCAAGGGACTGATCCAACTTCGATTTTGTTATATCCCTCCCTAGTTCAACATTGGAAAGATTTATGATACAGAACTACCAATATATGGTCTTTAATAACATTGCAAATCCACCAAGGGGCCGCACAGAGTCCTTTGAAAATCCCGGTAGTCCATGTATAAAATGTGTTCCAGGCTGATTAGTTCGTCTAGATGCATTTGATCTGGTAGTTACATGTGTAGAAACGGTTGTGCCAGTCACTCTGAAGATAAAGCTGTCACAGTAAATAGTTAGATTTGTCTCCTTATAATCAGAGGGCGTCAGAAATCAAACCCGTCCCTTCATTCAACTACCAGAATTTATGATGGCAGCATCCAAACGGTTCCCAATAGTCAATGTTTGACGTGTCATGATTCAATTTTAAGCAACTAAAAAGAAGTTAGCACATTGGATGGAGATGGTTCTAATAGACCTTGCGGAAGACAGCGTGGTTGTGATGTTATGATCGGAAAAAAGTATATTTTCCGGAGATGGAATCGCAAACATGCTTCACTTTGGCAACAACCTCTTATCTTGTTGTGACCGTCATGCCACATTGAGGGCTGAGATATGAAGTCGACAAAGTTCATTGAGATTTTCTTAGTCATTGCCGGCACCATCACCTTCGGAAGATTTGGAGATCCATGGATTGTTGTTTTGGCTCTGTGAATTTGGGGCAAGGGGGTGGGTAGGGAGACGGTGGCAGAGGATGAGCGTTTGATTGGGAAATAACCAGAAAAAGTGGGATCTGAGGAAGTCACTAGATGGTTGCTTAACGGTTTTGATAGAACAGTTTAATTTTGATAAAAATGAAAACTAAAAATGTTTTCTATGATATACATATAATTTTTGAAACCTGATGATATATTTGTTAAGAGGTGTCAACGTTAAGTATTTTAATGAAATTTACCCTTAATTTTCACTCAGACACACCCAACACTCTTGAGAGTTTACATCACTCAAATAAGTCACATGGTTGTAATCGAGATACTCTCTCTTAGTTTGTTGTATATATATTATAGATAAGCATGTCCTTGTATTCACTGGTTCAACCTGTTTATTTATTTTAACAACCTGTTGGTGTACTAATAGGTATAGATTGTGTCTATGCTTATAATTTGGAGGGAATATGATGGTCGCTAATTGAGTGGGATGTATATAAATTATTTTTGATAATGTATTATTAATAGGATCCCAACAAAAATATTTAGTTTTTCTAATCGTGGTAGTTTTGGTAATGACATACTCTAGGTTGGATGGAGTAGTTTGTTGTTATTAGAATATATGTATGTGCATTCAAGTAGTTTTGTTGTATACTAATCAATTTAGTGAGTCTGTATTTTCCAGTAGTCTATTTGTGTACTAATTAGCCCAATCTAGCTATGTGCTTACAAGTTAAGGAAATTTAACTCATTATTTCTCAAGTTGCTCCGTCTCTTGTTGGGTTGTATATAAGATATTTCCGCTAGTTATGAACATGACAAAAAAAATCAATTTTAGAAAAGGTTGAATTGCACATCTACCTACTACTCCAGCTAAGACATGTGTGTCTTATTTTTTATTCCAGATGTATATTTTTGTGGCTCGGCATGACCTATAAGTTAGTCCAACTAGATATGTGGTGCTTATTATTTATTACACATGTGTACTTGTATGGTTCTTTAACTAATTGTTTTCTAAAATAATATGAGCTTTGTTCATAAAATTTCATTATGTTAATTTTTTTGGAGAAGTAATGGGCAACTACTAGTTGTGTATATTTTTATAATTATTTAATAAAGAAAGTCTTGTGGGACGCTATGTCAACAACATGATTCACATGGTAATTAATATTTTTAACATCTATATGAGTGTCTACGGTCTATTGTTTCTTTTTAAAAAATGGTGAAAGTTTTTATTGATGCATTTTCCTATAGTTGTATTTTTATTCTTTTTAATCTGTTTAGTTTTTCCACTACATCTTTTATGCATGTTGGGGGGATCAACGAAACTTGAGTAATACAACCTATTTTATGTGCAAAAGTGGTGATAAATAATGTTCGAGTAGTCTGGTCCAGTTGATATTCTCATTTTTCTAAACAAAATAGATAACAAAGGTTTTTGTTGTGCACTAAACATGCCGCTTCTGACACATCTTGTTATTAACATAAATTCAAAAATCTTTAGTCAACTGGTTTTAAAAAAAGCAATGATCGACGACATTTAAAAATAGTAAACATTTGGTGATAGGCAAGGGCTAGATTTTTCTTTATATGTATAGTGGTCAAAAAGGGGAAATTTGAGCTAATACGGCTCATGGAAGGGGAGTGTAAGCAAATATTGGAGAGCATTAGGATGTCGATGATCATTTCAAAATTTTTTTTTGAAAAAGTGGTGATAAAGGTTGGTTTTAGCATTATGTGAACATCCTCCTTTACTTTCTATGTAACTTTTTCTACTCGAGTGGTTCCATACTTAGCTATAGTTAAAAAAATTTTGAATGGTCAACATATAGTGTGAAGAACCTATACTAGAAAACATCACATTAGAATGACTCTATCAGATAATTCGATATATGATATGTTTGACAAATCAGCATGTGTTAGAGAGTGGAACTATCATTCAAGCAACTTGATTCTGATATATAATAAAATGACTAATACTTCTTTTTCCAGAAGATTAATTTTATAAAATCTTTTGTTTAATAAAAATAATGATAGTGAAAATTGTTGGTTGTTACTTGAATTATTTAATTTAATTGGTATAGAATGGAAATTGTCAAACAACTTGATTCTACTCACTTTTTCAATTTCTTTTCACAAGATGGGTAACAAAGGTTGGTGTTGGGCATATTTGAACAACTTGTTTTAGACGGTAAGTAACTTTTGTAGTGTCTATTTGAACAACTTAAGTGTAACACCCCTGACCTGGATCTTGGGATAACCCTATTTGTTTTTCTTAAGTAAGCTATTTATAACTATAATATAATACTTTGAGGTAACATGTGACACACCTATGTTTTAAGTTTGATCCCGTTTGAATAATGTTTGAGCAATGTTTGCTTATTTTGGACCAGAGTACAATTTAACCAAGATAAGGGGTTATCTTGTAATATGTCACATTTTGAGTGTGTCCTTAGTTATTTAGCATCTTAAGGATAGTATGATGCTATGGGGTGCCTTGTGGAGAGATCAAGTATCAAGTTTGAGCTTGTTTGAAGGTTGTTTATGTAATATATGGTAGTTTTGGTGAAAATTACAATTTACCCAAAATATGGAGTGTCTGTCAGTTTAGAAACCATAGAGGAGGTTCCATATCGGTTTAGCAACTTTTTGAAAGTATTCAGATTGGGCTAAGCACCTCAAGTAGGTGAAGCCTATCGGTTTAGATGTTCCTTGTAAAAGTTGTATCGGTTTGCATATAAAGTAATATTGGGTTGTGATATCTTGTCAAGAAAGTTATCCAATGGCCAATATCCACAAGAGTCTTGCACGATGAGATAATTATGGTTGCATGGTTCCACCAAACATGGACATGTGTCACCTAGTTACATATGATGATGACACCTCACATATACTCTCTCTCTTTCTTGAAACTCAACCATATAAGCCTCTCTTTTCACAAGCAAGTAAACTTTTCGACTCTTTTACCACCTCCTTCTTGTTGGACGACCCTAGGAGCTGAAGGAGCAAGAGTAAGGTCGAGCATCTTGTCTAAGGTTATGCCATGACCATCTTAAACCTTGAAGAATTATGTATCTTAGATCATAATTATTTCTTTCTTTTCTTCTTCAACAAGCTTTTAAGTATGATGCCTTCTTCTTGATGGAGGTGAAGTTATAGCCGAATCTTAGACCTTTGAATAGTTCGTCTTAAACCTTTGAAGCTGAAGCTGTAGTGGTGATCTAGATGTGGGTTATATAACTCAACTTAAATTCTATTGTTATTCACTTTCAATTGTACAATACTTGGTTATTCCTTCTCAATTTCAATTTCCCTTGATTAAATGATGAATCTATGAGATCTAATGGATATATGGGGCTATTTTCCATGAACTAGAGTGTTAATGGACGAAGGTTTGGAACTTGAATATGATAGAAACCGATATCACTTTGAATCACCTCTAAATCGATATCACTTTGGAGCACCTCATAGACCGATATCACCTTAAGCACCTCAAAACTGAGATCACTTTGATGTTCTGTGGGTAACACAAGTGATAGTCTCATGACAGACACACAAGATGATAGTGAGGCAGAAACCCTAGAGCATGTTGTGGATGATACACCCAAGTGAGGTGAAGATGTTACACCCAAGATAGGAAAAGATGTTACACCCAAGTGAGGTGAAGATGTTATACTAAAGTGAGGTAAAGATGTTATACTAAATTATAATGAAGGTGATACAGCAAGATATGGTGAAGGTGATACACCAAAAGATAAGTGAGGTTGGTAGCTTGATAAGTAAGGGTGTGAGGGAGATGAAATGCCTAACCCAATATCATCTAACCCTAACCCTAGAACCTGATACACCCCCTAACCCGATATCAATTGATGGTGTTCAGGGCAACACAAAGGGAAGTGTTTAGGCCAACACAAATGTCATGTCTAACACAAGTGTCATGGCCAACACAAGTGTCTAATCTGACACAAGTAAGAGAGTCTAGGCCGACACAAGTGATAGTATTTAGACCGACACAAGGGTTAGTGTGTAGGAAGATACACCTAGATGAGTGTAGGCCGACACATGAGGAGTATAATCAAGTTGATAAACTATGAGGTAATGAGATGGATACACTTTGATAAGTGTAGGATAGTATACCCTAAAGAGGGTCAAGTCAATACAACAAGTTAAAGTTGAATCTAGTATCCTAGTGAGGATGAGAGAGAAACTTATATCACTCATGTTGATAATCAATTAATGATAATTGATGAGAGTAATCAATTAGATTTGAATACTTATGGTAACGAAATAAGTTCCTAGAGGAGAGGAGTTACGAATTAGGGTTTAGTGGTTGAATATAACCCTATAAACCCTAATCGGCTACAATAGAAACCCTAAATTATGAGAGGGTTGTAACTTGATTGAGGGATTTTTCTTTTATGGCATGGTGTTGATATTTAAATTGATATCTCTTTTAACATGAGATTTTAACCATGCAAGTGTTTTGAGTTAATGAGCATAGCCAACTATGGGCTATGGTGATGAGACATTATATAGATTGAATGAGCCTCGTGAGCTATGTGAAATACTTGCACAACAAGTATGATGTTTATATGGGTCTTATGACCTAGAGATGGTTGTTTCCTAGTGAGAGGTGACATTGTTCAATAATAAACTAAGGGGATTTAAACCCCATATCATGAAATAATGATGATCAGATGAGATTCTTGGTAGTGTGTTGAAAGGATTGAGATCCCAAGTTAATTGTGATGAAGTAGCAACTATGTGTTACAATTGTTATATGATTTCTTGAATAATGATGATGTGTGAGCCAATTCTTTTGTAATATGGATGGCCATGAGTGAGACAAACCATTTCTTGAAGAATGGTCGTGTGTGAGACAATTCTTTTATAATATGGATGGCCATGAGTGAGCTAATCCTTTTCTTAAATAATGGCCATGCGTGAGCCAATTCTTTTATAATATGGATCGCCATGAGTGAGCCAATCCTTTCATAAGAATGGACATGAGTGAAACAATTATTTATATATTAGGATGGCCATGAGTGAGTTAGTTCTACATATATAAATAGCCATGAGTGAGCTATTCTCTAGCGTCGTGACCTGTACCAAGGCAGGCTAGTTGATTAAATAGTTGACTATATGTCACTATCATTAGTTGACTGATATGTCTTTGTGTTGTCTCTGGTACTGACCAGGAGTAGTAGGTGAGGTCTTGGAGTCTGGCTCTCCTTGGACCTTGTATGGCACCATTGGTAACCCTTCATAGGGGGTGGTTGGATTTGGGTGGTACGACTCAAATCATCATGGCATAAGTCAGGACCTAAAACAAGATCTAATGTGTGTGATTATAATAAGCTCATGCTTGAATGTGAGTGTGTTCTTCATAAGCTTGAGCATTGTGTGCATAAGTGTGTGATTATTGAAAGATTTAGTTATTTGTGTAGCATAGTTCTCTTGAGAATAAAATATAGAAATATTGAATGAGGTTGCAATTGTATTTGTATGACATAATAGGTAGTTGTCATACATGTTGTTCATATTCCTTCTAAAGTGATTACTTGGCCTACTGTTCAGTTATAGTTATCTAAACTACTCAGTTATGATAATATTCTTCCATGCTCATAATATATAGTCAGATCTGTTTAGCATAGTGCAACTTTACATTCTGTTTTACTAATAGTATATATGTGATAATAATAGTGTTGTTTGGGAGTTATATCTCCCACTGGGACTTTTATCTCACCCTATGGGTTCTATAACTTTTTAGGTGGACGTGTACGAGGAAGCAAAGATTGAGTAAGGTGGGTCAGGATAACAATAGGAAGAAGACCTAAAATTTGAGGAGGTGTGTTGTTAGTTGTGTCATGTTGTAGATAGAAGTCCTATGTATCATCCTTGTACTCTCATGTACTTGAGGGGATAGTCTCACTATGGTTTCACCATCGATATGAGATTTGGACTAATATGATGTTGTTGCATATAGTTTACTCATGTACATATTTTGGTGATGGCAAACTTGTGTCAGATGGAATAGGAATGTGCCATGTTGTATATATTTGATAGGCTTTAGGCCTTCTTGTATAGAGTTTCTGGCAGTGGATCTTTATGTAAAATGGTTTTAATTTTTAGTGTTGTTCAGTAATCCACTACTAATGGTTATTTCTTTTCTTCTTTACCAAGTTTCTAACTATGATGCCTTCTTCTTGATGGAGGTGAAGCTATATTCGAATCTTGGACCTTTGAATAGGTCATATTAAACCTTGGGAATGTGTAGCTTTGAAGCTTGAAGCTCTAGTGGTGATCTGGAGGCAGGTTTTATAACTATACTACAATTCTATTGTTATTCACTTTCAACTGTACAATACTTGGTGATTCCTTCTTAGTTTCGATTTCCCTTGATTAAATGATGAATCTATGAGATCTAATGGATATGTGCGGTTGTTTTCCATGAACTAGAGTGTTAATGGACGAAGATTTGGAGCTTAAAGTTGATAGAAACCGATATCACTTTGAAGCACCTCTAAACTGATATCACTTTGAACCACCTCAAAGACTGATATCACCTTAAGCACCTCAAAACCGATATCACTTTGATGTGCCATGGGTAACACAAGTGATAGTTTCATGAATGACACACAATATGATAGTGAGGCTTAAACCCTAGAGCATGGTGTGGCTGATACACCCAAGTGAAGTGAAAGATGTTACACCTAAGAGAGTAAAGATGTTACACCCAACTGAGGTAAAGATGTTATATTAAAGTGAGGTAAAGACGTTATACTAAAGTATGATGAAGGTGATGCGCCAAGATATGGTGAAGGTGATACTCCAAAAGGTAAGTGAGGTTCGTACCTTGATGAGTAAGGGTGTGAGGGAGATGATGATGCCTAACCCAATATCATCTAACCCTAACCCTAGAACCTGATACACCCCCTAACCCGATATCAATATATTGTGTTTAGAGTGACACAAAGGGATGTGTTTAGGATGACACAAGTGTCATGGTCAACACAAGTAAGAGTGTCTAGCACTACAGCAAACATTCACATTAGTGGCCTTTTAGAAATGCCACTGAAAAAAAATGCCACTGAACATGTTTAGCGGCATTTGTTGACACTTTAAAAAATGCCTCTAGTACGAATGCCACTAGAAAGATAGTGGTGTAAGTTGTAAACACCACTAAACGTTTGTCTTTAGTGTCTTCCAATAAATGCCATATAAAGGCCACTAAAACATCATTTGGCATTTATAAAAAAGCCATTATCCATCAATTGGCTTTTATACAAATGCCACTATTTTGTATTATGTTGGTGTATGAAATGATTCTTTATTAGTAATGGAGTATAAAAAAGCCACTAATGACATACTAGTTCTGTATTACTACATTTTTATGTCTTTAAGTCATTCAATTTTTAGTTCATTATCAAGTTTTCTAATTGAATGCCAATTGCAGCAGAACTCAGTTTTCCAAAAGTATGAATATTTTTTGTTTATAATCAAATGACAATTATATGGGGAGGACATTTTACGTTGCCCCTTATATTGAATACAAAACCATTGATATACTTTCATACAACATTTTTCTATTTTTTTTACAAACAAATCGCTTCTAAATAAATTAACAAACATCCTTACAAGACTTTACTAGTTGGTAATTCTCTTATACAACCACTAAGATGGGAGAGAACACTACAAGAATGACACATTTAAGCCTCGATGACCTCAGGCTCTAGTTTAGCTACCTCTTTTGTGGGGTGATCCACCTTGATGCCAGTGTATTTAGAATAATCACCATGCACCTCCATTAGTTTCCCAATGCTAAACTTTGGGGACTTCAAAATCTTTACTTTACAGATGAAGACATTTTGAAGAGGGTAGATGCCAGCCGTTGCCTTCTCAATT
This sequence comes from Alisma plantago-aquatica, assembly GCA_963693085.1. Taxonomy (NCBI): domain Eukaryota; kingdom Viridiplantae; phylum Streptophyta; class Magnoliopsida; order Alismatales; family Alismataceae; genus Alisma; species Alisma plantago-aquatica. Next base: position 149,660,286 of record OY856411.1, read on the forward strand.
TCTTTTCCAATAACCTCTATAATGAACTTCAAGACAAGCTCCTTAAGATTACAAGAACATGCTTGGCTGACCATGATCTCAATCATCTTTTTACAGATCTGTCTAATTTGACTAGACTGAGCATAAGAGGTTCTCTTTACATGATTAAGCCTTCTCCTGGGGAAATCTATGCAGAACAACCTGAGGGTGTAATTATCAGTAGTCTTGACGTCTACATGGACCTCAATAAGGGGCGGACTAGAGATCTGAGCTTGTCAGTGGTAAAATCCATGCCCCAGAAATTGGTGAGAACATTTTTCCCTTGGACATCCTCGGCCCTTAGATGGATCTTCTTGTATGACTGATCTTCATCCTTCTACAAATCAGATAGAGAAACCTCAAAGACTTGGTGTTTCATTTCCTCATAAGCAATCTTGGTTCCCTACAATAAACCATAAGACAATTAGAAATTAATATAACCACACAAATGCAAAACAACTAAAAAGGCTGAGAACTGAATAGGGTCAATATGCAATAGGATGGAAGTTGAGGTTGATGAAAGTAGTAAGGTAGCAGACCAGAAACTCTGTATCTAATCATAATAATGGTTAGTATTGAACCACCAATAGTTCAAATAGCACTAGTTGAACATAATCACACATGATAAAATGTCTTCAATGTGCATTGTTAAATATTTACAATTCATTTTGGTTTGATTCAGAGGTGAACATGCACCCCCTTTGAATATGAAAGGTATTTTGGCTGATAATCTCCAATGTAGTTTCATTTACTGAATAATGCCATTCAAATTGGATATGTTTGCAAGTGTAGAGTTTTAAGTCAATTAACTTGCAAAAAAACAATGTACATATAAAAAATACCATACCGCGTGTTTGTTCATACCCACAAATGCCCATTGTCTATGGTCATTATTACATGCATAGTCTTTGTGAGATAATCACTCTGACATAGATAGCATCAGCTTCAAAAGCTTCCAACATCTTCTTCAATACATCACCTACAAGCCTTAGCAGTTCAATGTTTTCACTTCATAGGCAATATCAATACAAGGCAAGCACATGAAACGGATTTAAATTCCCACAACCAATTAAGTAAGAAAGTACCTAAAGCTGACAAAATAGGGTCAAATTAACCACCTCATAAAAAAAGTAGGAGACAGATTTAAGCTGACTGGTGTGAATGTAATGAAAACAGGTAAAAAAGGATACAAAGGCTTGCATAACAAAACCAACAATGTCAGATGACTTTGCAGAGAGGAATACACACTTCAGAAAAATTCTTTTGGACCACCATTAAGCAATCTACTCTAAAGTTTATAGTATCAAAGGAATCAATGTTTCTACTTCACATGTACACGAGTTGTACGGTCATTACTTACAACAAGCAAATTTAGGAAATTGATAATCATCTTGTAGGGTTTTCTATACAAGGGTGAGCAGGGCTGCAACAAATAGGAAGCACCTGGTGACAGATCACTAACACTGTGATAAATAGACTACCTAATAATATGAGGCATATATAAATACTTACTAAAATCAAACTAGCAACAATACAATCGTTTGACATTGTAGCTTCATTCTTGCAACTTATAGCCCATGGTCAGTGAGACCTTGAACAAGGGCAACTAAAAAGGCTAAGTAAATGGGTATGGAGCATATAAAAAAGGTGGATGTCACTAAAACATACGTTCATGAGAAGTGTAAACACATTAAGTGTAATCTACAGAAGATATAGAAGCTACAGATTTCCCTAGCCTACAAAATACTCACTCTCACCCCAATGCAGCCTAAGGATTTCAAATATATCCATTCTAGGTAGAATATGGTGTGGGCATGGAAGCCAATCCACCACTAGCCTTTGCCTTCTCCCCCTAACACTTGGTGCAACTATCATCAAAATTCGTATTCGATATGGAAAACATACAAAAATCATGTCAGACTATACAATAGAAACATGGCAAGTAGAGCTATAGATTTAAATCCATAACATAATAATATATGTCCTATCCAGACTATGATCACTCTTCTTAGGGCATGGTGTTTGATCTGCAACTTGTTCAAGAGAGTTAGATTATGTTAAATTGTACACCAATAGACCCCTTATACATTAATACAATATAAGGTTTTCCTTTTGTTATCCCTGGGTTTACTATTTACATAATGAAGCCTCTTCCAAACCACCATTGTGTGTTAGTGTAGATAAACACATCTAAAAGGGGTATATTAACAAAAGTGCAAAATCAAAATGCACCTTTGAATTCAAGAAAAACTCATACAAAGTTAGATACTACTTATTTTGTTACTGCTCAACTACAAAGTGGAATCAAGTAGCTTGTCACAACAATTGCTACTGCCGACAGGGGAAATTTATTGAGAGTTCTTAAAGGTAATACTTCTAAGTTACAATGTAGCTAAAAATCTGCATTTCAGATAATATTTAGACTTGTAAATTTATTTAGAGTTCTTAAAGATAATACTTCTAAGAGCAGGGATGTTCCATCTTTGTATATATAGACATTCCACTTGTTTTATATCCTTGTTCACTTATGGAAATATAATAAAAACTATCTATCCAATTCATGTTTAGTTTATTCTTCAAGATATAAATACAAATGCAACTACGGATTTCTAGAGTAGCACTTACATTTACCTTCTTTATTATCTATGATGATAACATGCTCTAGAGGTTTTGGTACAACAAGAGACTTCTGCAATCGTGAATAATTCATCAATAGCTTTGAGGATAACCTAGTTACATAAAGTCTAAAATCAGCTTTAAAAAGTAAGAAATGAAGAAAGAATGAAATGCTACAGGGTGCAAATAAAGAAAATCAGTAATTTCAATTCGTTTTGGTTGACCAACCTGAAGGAAAATTGTCATATTTCTCTACTGAGTTTTCATCTAAAGAGCCCAGTTTTCGTCCATAAATTGGACCTATCTTCATAGAGATGGAAGACATAAATTCCAGTTCTACCATTCAATCTTCATATGTATAGATGTATAACAATGATGATTAAGAAGGTGGTATTTAATTTGGGACCTATCTACACAGTTGTAACCTTCAAGCAATCTTCACTACTTGCATTTGAATTATTAAGCTCTCTGTGTGAAAAACCATTATGGTGAGAAAGGGAAACACCATTACCTTACTTATGAGTTCTTGATTCAGATGCTTCAGCTAACAAATAAGTTAAGCATCCACATACAAGCATAACTCAAATGAATTACCCAGAAGGTAAGATGTGAGACATCAAGTGATGTGAGACCTCAAGATGTGGGAATATCAACTGACCGAATTGTTTTGATGTACTTCCTATTTCAATATTCCTCCCAAATAGCTAGATGTGGAAGCTTTCTACATCTCAAGTGATATAGATAAAATAGCTAGATCTGGAAGCTTTCTACATCTCAAGTGACATAGATAAAATAGCTAGATCTTAAAGGGCCTTATGCCAGCATAACCAAGCCAGTTAGATAGAAGAATGGATCTCAAAGACCAATTTCTAAGCTTCAAATCATATTTTGAATATACTAAGATGAAACATTCATATATATCACGAAGTCATTAATCCATAGTAAGAACAAATGCATAGATGATCCATCACAAATGCAAACATTGCTAATATGTAAATCTCAAAAATAAGAAGCTAAAACATTGCTCATAGATAAAAACCACAAACCAATCATAGTGCATGTATCGTCCATAATACTAAGATTCTCCATAACAAAATGAAAAGCAGGTCAAAACAAAATAGGATTGTTATTTGGCAACATTGTCTACGACAATGGACATGAAACACCATTATTTGGATCGTCATGTACACATAAAAATTTGGATTAAATAAAAACAACTATAGATCTCCTCTCTTTAGATAGTATCCAAGAATGCAATTAGCTTTAAACTTCATGTCCTACAACAAATGGAAACAACTTTAGATACTACTTTTATTTTCAATTATGAAACAGTATAAGCAACACTTTATGCTCACCTTGGCAACATATGTGTTTTCGGCCATGATATGACGTTGCCAACAACATCATCAATAGATTGATACTAATCATAAGGTCTCACTAGAGGAGCGTTGCCCAAAAAAGCAACCTCTACAAAAATAGCAACAAATGATGAGCCTAAAATTGCACCTCCCACCCTTTTCATGGGGTCAACCTCATATACTTGACCGAATGCAATTCTAGCATCTGGATCTGTAAAACTTAGCAGATACACATGCTAGAAACAAAATACAGTTTACATAACAAATTTATATAAATGTAAAATGAAGTGCAATTTACACAAATACATACATACTTGTCCCTTCTTAAATGATGATTGTCTTATATGGAGTGGAGTTTGCATTGATAAGTTTGTCTGCACAATTATTTTATTTTTGTCATAAGTCCATAAAAGTCAACATGGAAAATAATTGATACCACGCATCTTGTATAAAATGTATTCATACATGGCCAGTTCCAACATGTTGTGCTTGATTGTTTCTTTCTCTAGTTAAGGCAACTAACTCCTCTAATTTTTGAATGAATTCATCCTTTTATTCTTGAAGTTTTACATCAAATTCCAACTGTTGTTCTTCAAGCTTATCCTGAAAATGCTTCCTTTGTGCTTCTTCAGCTTCTCAGGATTTATGATTCTTGCCCTAGATATCAGAAGGTGATGGTCCAAGTCCATAACCACAAACATATCCTGGTCTCTCTTCTCCCATAACATTCCTATGAATTTCATTTGAAGTAACATTAGGTTGTTTTTTTCGCAGCTCTTCTCCTACCTCAGAAAAATTTTCCTACATACAACAAATCATAGGAGATGCATTTTATACCAAATATATACCTCTTTGAAATTAGTATATGTAACATAATACTATAGGATAGGATGTGTTGTACCAAAATTTTTGTGGATTCAACATCAAATATGCTCCCATCTTTTTTACGATGAGTTTTCTCAAAAAATATTATGGGATCCACTTCTCCGCCTGTTTCCTTCCCCATCTTTATCATTCAAACAAGGTTATTGTAAACATAAAATAAACGGATGCCATCAAATTGTCAAAGTGGATCACAAAAATTACTAACTTACATCATATTTCAGACATGCAAATGACTTGGTTCCTGTTGTGTGGCTAACCTTTTGAAAATTTCTACTTGTCTTGTTAGTTATGGACTTCCTCTATGGAAAACATTGCAGTACCGTGCATAGTTATTATTTGTGAGGTACTTTAAGTATCAATGAATAGAAAAAAAATATTACCTTTCCTTTATTACTCCTCCAATAATCCATAAGAAATTTCCAATGAGACTTATCCACACAGGGAATAATTTGTTCAAGTTGTTCTTCGTATCGATTATCTTCTAGGAAATATAGTCTCCTTAACTCCCACGTGTGGTCCTTACATTTATTTCCTAGTCTCTTCATTGTCCACTCCTTCAGATTTGAATCCATTGTGAATTTACTCTATTAACATAAAGGATATCAATTACAAGCTTCATTTAACCATTTTAAAATAAAATTTAATAATATACCTTCACTAAATTCCATATAAAATCTTTTTTATTTGCTAGAAATTGTCTCCAGTCCTCATAGTTTAGTGGACAAAGATTGGGATCTCTTACAATGGTTGTCAGAAAACTTGATAAGTGACATTGGTTTTCACCTACTGGTTGTCCAAATTGATTTTTTTCAATGGAATTGGATCATCGGGCTTTATTTTCCAGACTTTCAAACATTGTGTTCGGCCATGTGCTCAATGTTTTTGACCTAAGCATTCATTCATAAAGGATAAAATATATATGGAAAATTATATATCATTAAATGCAGCACTACAAATACAATGATATGAATGAAATGATTACCTATCCCATCAGAAGGTGTTGTTGTAACATTCAATGACTCAATATGGTGATTAGAGATCTCATTTTGGTTCATGTTATCAGGAAATGCATTGCTATTTTGGTTACTGGAAGCTCTATTCTCTACAATTCTTGAATGAATAGACACGGAAGCATTGACATTAGGCATACGTGATAGCTGTGAATTTCTTGATCTTGTAACTTTATCAACACTTTCATTGTTGTGCTGATTTTGGAACCTTGTTCCCATCTCCTTTTCAGTTGTGCATGTTTGAGAGGATTTCAAACCACCAACCATATTCGATTCTTGGGGCGACGTGGCTGATTGGGTATTTTTTGCAGAGCTAGAAGCAGTTTTATTGATTTTTTTTGCTCTGTCATTATGAATTTCAACTGGAAGGGAAGCTAAATTTTTTTTGGAGCGATTTGAGGATGACAGGTTCAAAGATTTCCAACAACCATGTCGAGTAATGCTAGGTAAATGAGTCGTCATACAAGAGTCATTGTTGTTGTTCTTATCATTCCTTGTGGTTGTCTTGTTATGGCAGCTGTCACTGTATTGTTCTCTCATCCTAAGTATATCAAGTTACATAAAAATGAAGACATTTAAAAAAAATATTAAACAACATAATAACAATTTTATAATTAATATTTAAAAAGGAAACACAGATATTTAAATAAAATATAATTTATACAACAACAGAGACAAGGATAAATTTGATTAAGAAGAATGTCAGACATGCAAAATGCATACACCTAGCTAGAGCACAATGTGAGAAAGGAAATTAAAGAGAGACATCGCACCAAAAAAGGCTTATTTAAGTAAAATAATAATGACAAACTAAAAGAAACATTGGCTGCTATTTTGTAATCTTCTCATTCAAAACTGTCATCATCATCACTTTGAGATACACTTTCAGCATCCTACTGAATTTGGGATTGTTCTTTTTTAGTTATTGAACTATCAACTGTAATTCCTTCCATATCCAATCTAACTATATCACAATCAGTATCTTCATCCTCTGTTGTCATTGATGGCCCATCTCTAGTTTCACCTTGCACATAAGCTTCGACATTCTCAATACAAGATTGTTCTTCCATGTTGAACATATCCCATGGGGCAATCTTTACAGTAAAATGCCACCCTTTTGCAGTGACATCTTCTACATAAAATACTTGTCCAACTTGAGATGCCACTACAAATGGTTCTCCTGTAGTTTGAAGTTGTCTCAAATCAACAAGAGTCAGCCCATATTTGTCATGCTTGATTCCCCTCTTTGAGTAGATGTCCACCCAATCACACGTAAATAATGTCACCTTAAAGTGTTCATAATAATTGAGCATAATAACATCCTACAAAACACCATAGTAGGTAACATCTCTAGTAATTGGGTTGCGGCCAGTGGTTTTAGAATAACAATCAGTCTTAGCTACCAGAAAGACTCCACTATTTTGTGTTGTTCGATTTGCATCTTCTGCCTTGGTATGAAATCTGTGGGCATTGACAACATAGCCCTTGTACTTAATGGCCAGTTGATGTGGACCGTGAGAAAGAAACTTGATTTTATCATCCACTGTCTCTATTCTTAGGAGTGTCTCAATCTAACAAAAGAAAAGTTTGTTAGACTTTATTCATGAAGCATAACAAATTTAATTATCACAAATAAACTTACATGTTCCTTAAACAATCCATCAAATGAGTTACTATGTATTCTTTGAACCTCCTTTAAGGACTTCTGAGGATGTTTTTGCCTAATGATATCATAGTGCTTCCTGAATACAAAATATGTGCAATATTTCATTGGAATATGTTATAGCATTTTATTAATAGAAGACAGTTGTCACTAACTTACTTAATGTAGGGTTCAATTGCTTCACAATTGAATAGTGCATGCTTATGGGCTTGTTTCAATGTATGTTCGTCCAAGACACATGTTACCATTTTACCAATACCACAACCTATTGTCGAGAAAATAGACCAATCATCACTGTTAAGTGTGGCTCGTTTTCCAAATTTGCTTCGCCAATATCATTTCTATTTGGACGATTTAATTTTGTTTCAAATCCATCCAAGTATCTTGACTACAAAGTTAGACACTCTTCGGCTATATATCCGTCTGTTACTGATCCTTATGGATATCTTTTATTATGAACATATCCTTTTAGGGTCATTAGATACCTGATAACAAAGTTGAGGAAAATATTATGACAAATTACATTCCAATAGGTAAACTCATCACGACGAATGAAAAGTTACATTTCAATTGGATACATCCAAGATACTGAACAGGATCGACTATCTTAGCTTCATAAGTGATATGGACTGATAGATGCACCATTATATCAAAAAAACATGGAGGGAATATCTTCTCCATCTCACAAAGTTTCATAGCTATTGCATTTTCCAAAGCAGAAAAATCATTTGGATCTATGAATTTAATGCACAACCTTTAATAATAGTGACAAAGATTAATAATACATGACTTAGCTTTCTTACTGGGCAAGGACACAATGACAGCTAATGGTAGAAGTTGTTGCATCAACACGTGATAATTGTGACTTTTCATTGGTAGCATCTTCTGATCCTTCAGCCATGCACATCTAGATATATTATATGCATACCGTCTAGAACTTTGATAGATTTTAGGAGGTTGCAAAATAATATTTTTTCATCTTTTCTCATTGTATAGAAAGCTGGAGGTAGGATGGTATATTTACCAAAAGTTTTTGGATGAAGCGGAATTCTGATTTTCATATCCTCCAAATCCTTCCTTGCATTCAAGTTGTTTTCACTTTTATCCTTCAAACCTAGCAATGTTCCAACAATACTCTCACATATATTCTTCTCAATGTGCATGACATCGAGATTTTACCTTATAATGTTAGATTTCCAATATGGTAGCTCAAAAAGTATGCTTTTGTTTTCCCAATTGTGTGTTGAATCTTTACCTCTTGGCCTTTTCTTACCAATTACAGTTCTTCCGTCCACCAATTGTGACAAGATTTGAGCTCCAGAAGGAGGTTTATGTGGACACCTAAATTCTTGCTCACGGTCAAATGCCTTTGCTTCTTTTCAGAATCTGTGGCTAGTTGGCAAAAACCTACGGTGTCCTCTGTAGCAAACTTTACGGCTATGAGGCAACCAATGTGAGACAGTATCTTTATTACAATAAGGACATGCTTTGTAGCCTTTAGTACTCCAACCAGATAGATGTGCATATCCTGGAAAATCGCTAATAGTCCATAATAAAGAAGCACGCATCAGAAATAATTCCCTGGTTCCAACGTCATATGTATGTACAATAGTATCCCATAGTTCTTTCAACTCATCAATCAATGGATGCAAGTACACATCTATATTTTCGGGTAAAGTTGGTCCAGGTTTGAGTAGGGATAACATAAAATATGGTTGCTTCATGCACAACCAAGGAGGTAAATTATATGGAATAATCACAACAGGTCATGTATTGTAAGAAGTACTCATTGTCCCAAAAAGATTCAATATGTCAGTTACAAGTCCCAATCGAATGTTTCTAGTGTCTCTAGCAAATTCTGGATGCATCACATCAAATGTTTTCCATGTTGGTGAATCTACCGGGTGTCTTAACGTGTCATCTTTTTCATATTCTTTTGCATGCCGCCTCATTAACAAAGAGGTTTTTGATGACATGAACAACCGCATTAGGCGTGGTATAAGTGGAAAGGGATTGAGCACTTTGACAGGTATTCTCTTAGGTTTTTTTTCAAGCTTGTCATCATCATCTGGGATTGTAATCATTTTCCATCTTGATGCTCCACATGTATCACAGACGTCTTTATCAGCAGAATCCTTCCTAAACAACATACAACCATTTGGACAGACATGAATATTCACATAATCTAAGCCCAACCACGTAATCTTCTTTTTTAGCTCATAAAATGAATTAGGTAATTGGCCTCCTTCTGGTAGCATCTTCTTAAAGAACGTAAGAAACATAGATGATGCTTTCTTACTCAAGCCATTAAGACAAACCAGGTGATAGAATTCTAGGATGCAAGCAAGTTTGCTATATTTCTTACACCCTGGACATAATTCTATCTCAGAATCCTTTAACAAGATATAAAATTTGTAAATATTGAAATGTTGATCACTTGATGGATCCACTCCTTCTGTATTTCTTTCTTCACTGAAACTTAGAAAAGTATCATGCAACATATCTTGTAAATTTTCAGCATTCAAGAAATCTCCCTGATCAGTAGGAGCATCCATTTGAACATCGACATCTTCACCATGAAAATCCCAAGAAATATTGCTTGGTAAGAAGCCATGCCACAATAGATGGCTCAATGTAGTCTTTCTGGTGACCTGATATATATTAGCACACTTTCTACACGGGCATACAATTTTGTCTCCAATTGATGAATGTTCAAAACAAAATCCAAAACTTTTGATACTCCACATAAGTATTTACTGCTCATTTGGTCATCCTCTGATATCCAAGACTTATCCATTCTATAAAAATAGTAAAACATATAACATATATGAGTAAGTATGTCATATTAAAAAAGACTATACAATATGAGAAAATACTAGTGTAATCATGCAAATGAAGTTCACGTGAGCCTATCCGACTAGGCAGGTGCCCAAGAATTTTTTGAAATACGTATAATCAGAATAAAATAACATAGTTATAATAAGGATAAAAGCACATTTATAATGAAATTTATCAGTAATTTGTAACATAATAGGATATGCATATTTCTTTTTTTTTGTTCGATTTCAAATGTGTCATTAGATAGGATGGATTTGTGAATTTGGAACATTCATGGGAAGACACACTTTAGTTATAAGCTTTCATGTAGCAACTTTCAGTTCCATTTATTAATCTATTTTACATCCACACACAGGGGTGTACCCCTAAACAGTAACTAAACAAAGGGTTGGTGTACCCCTAAACATGCGCATATTAAAATAGCTATTAATACAGACAAGTCTAGATAGATAGAAAACTAAATACTACACCAACATGGTCCCGCATTAGTAACTTCGAGGCCTTTTCATTGTGGTGATCTTCTCCTGAAGTTCAGAAAAGAAAGTAGCTATGAGGATTGATTACTTTAAGACAAAAAGTATAAACACAAATTTTTTTGTCAGGACAATTATATTTGTTAATTGGACCTACCATGGTCTTTTTGATGATTGTGTTGTGTTGTGGAGCTCCTCACTGTATTTATACGAATCCAAACTGACAGGTGCCTCATCATCAGATTTGTTTGAGCTCGTTTGCTCCATCGTGCGCTCATACCGCCATATATGATCGGGGGTCTCATTGTTCATGTTGGTTATCCAAACTTTGATGGTATTATGGCCAACTAGACAGAGAAAAAGCTTATTGCTACGAACCACTAGCATATTTCTAATCCAATCAATCTAACTGAATTTTGATATAAGATTTCCTGCCAAATCATACTCAACCTCGATAACATGTCAAGAATTGTCAAAATTTAGGGTCACTTCACCGGGCCTGTAGTGTCTTCCATTTAGAAAACGCCAATGTCCAGGTATGGTTAGTTGGTTTAAGGAATGATCATCTAGGATGATGTCCAATTTTTCTTCTTTAGGGAACAATAACATTGGCATAGAGGCACAGTTCATAGTGACTGTTGTGGGTGGACAGAGACTGCAAATATTAGTACTAACAATTGTAAGTACATATAACGATGTTATATATTTTCAGAAAAAGTAGCATAACATCAGTTAACCTTTTATTGCTTGTCATAACTAACTTTATTGTGGTGGACATGATATCTTGAAAAGAAATATAAGAGAGGAGATCATGTCCTATATCTTTGCAATTGGTCCAATGTTCACTCATCCTTCTTTGAGAATTTCAAGGAAGTAACTAGTATTTTTTATAATTTGATGTAGCTTGGTATTTCATACAATGAGGTGACACTTATTAACTATTTGTTGAATCAACACTCATATTTTAGATTATCAAAGAGGTTAATGGTGTCTGGCTTATTTTGTACATGTGTGAGACCTAATTAATTTGGAGTATCCATGCACTACTATAGAAGGCGTGAGACCTATTTAAAGAGGTTACGAGTGTCTTTCCAAATTTTAACTATAGTCTTGTACATATGTGTTTATCAAAACACTACTACAAGATATCTTATCATCTTATTATTTTGATAGTACCACAAATTTTAAGACAAGAAGGATTCATCTAAAAATTGTAAATTTTCTAAATGAGTTATGAGAGGTTATTATTCTCTGACCTATATATAAATGGGATAGATTCCTGCCTCTTTAGTTTTATGAGTACATGAAACTATGTTTGAAATACTTTTTATAAGGATAAAAGAACATACTTATAATAAGGACCCAGGAACATTCTAATCATTTTGAACTGAATCAAAAAATGAACAGGAACTTGGGTCCTATCTGCTAGTATTAAAGGAGAAATCATAAACCTCAAAACCACCAACATGGTTTCCAAACCTACAACCTAAACTTCTACAAGCTCACCTTCTACAAACCTTTAGAACATATACAACCAGAAAGTATCAATGACTGCACGTATCAATGACTGCAAAGTCTATCATGCAGCTTGCTTGGCACATGAAAGAGAGACATGTTCAGTTGTATTGGCCCAAATGGAAATCAAACCCTATTAGGGATAGGTCTAAATATGACTCACAAGCACTATTTGGCAAAGGAGAGAAGCCCATCAATGCCTAGTACAACTATGTGCACTACAACTTTGTGCACAGATAAATTGGTTGTACATACCACTTTGTGCACAGCTTAGACCAAATAGCTACCAAACTACATCTAGTAGTAGAAAAGATCATTTTTTTAAGTTATTTAATCTTCTATATAGGTTACAAGTGTTATTACCCTAAAATAAACATATTTATGCTTTGGCTAATGTTGCACTCCATTAGTCTGAAATGTACTTCTCTCAACTTGAGCCATCAAATCTAGAATATAATGTTGTACAAAGAGATTTCCATGAACCCACAAAGTTCACATTGCCTGCCTCATCTACACAATGAGCCAAAGTATCCCACTAGAGATCATAGTGCCTCCTCCTCACAATGAAAAGTCTGGCAGAACTTATAACATATATGGTACATATTTGTGTCATTAAATATCATAATCTTGAATATTTGTCTTACTTATCAATCAATAATGCAATATCAAATGTGTGCCTTATATATGTTTCACAACTAAAGTTTAGCATATCCTTAAGAAATCAATTTCTACTGAATTTTTTATGTTTCAGCCATGAACAAATTCAGCTTGATGGATTTAAGTTTGTGGTCCTTCTAAAAATGATGTATGTTGATCATCTTTTCATCAAAATTCTGTTTGAACCTGAATGATCACATGTAATGCACCTGGTATTACTACTGATTTTTCATTTTTGAGTCAAGTATTTGCTTGCAAACTACAAAAAAAATATCTGAACAAACATTTCTATTTTTACTATAAATATAATGGATTTTTCTTAGTCTGTGCTTTGCTATTGCCTAGCTTATTATCTAATTCTAGTTTCTACTAGCAGCAACTACTAGATGCAGCTTTACATATAAGAACTCTAATACAAAATGACATATTGTTCCATTTTTTCATGTTTCAATTAACTGGAATTGGATGTTCAACACTTAGAGAGCAAAAATCTAACTAATATGTATGTGTTTCTCTCCCCAAATGCAGTTGTTGTGGGTCAAGTCTTCATGGTTGATACTAACATGGGAATATTTGATCTTGGCCTTACATAGGCGTGAGCAACAACTATTTACAATTCCCACTGATATCTCAGCAACAACCTACCAGGAAACTTTGAAAATATAGATATATGTTCATCTAGTCAAAGGTGCTATTGGTGATGTCGAACCATTATTGACAACTTGATCAAACTTTCTCAAAATAAATTCATTCACATCAAGCCTAATTATGCTTGATCCTGTAAAACCTTTTTCTTGAACCTAGCTATAGATGGTTGAATTCTATTGAATTCCATAATCTTTATATGTAGATATATTTTCCATGGAAGATTCAAAACTACAAAATTCTTAGAACTGCCAAGACAGGTTGCAAGATCCTCAAGATTGTTAGGCAGCACATACCTAGGTTCCCAGCAATATGTTGGCACAATTAATATTAGAATGTAATACATAATCCATATATAAAGGTATAATAATTAATAATCACTGACTTTATACAAATGATAAGATAGGAAACAATCTTGACTAGCTCTCATAATAACAAATGTAAAAGACAACTATTTTCCTCCCTACATAATCCATGATGAGGAATATTTGAGGATCTTGATTTTATCCTATCATCACACCCATTTGAGGCCCATGGAGAAAGAGGAAATATCTAGACCTACACCTACCATCTAAGAGGATGAATGGTAGTAGTGGACTTAGTTTCTCAATAGGGAACCTCACTCACTGATTAAGTCATCAACATATAACAACTGAACAAATCAAACCACATATATATTGAGCCATGACAAGATGGACCCACACTGCTATATCCATGCAAGGATTCACGGCAGATGTTATAACTCTCATAGGGAAAACCATAAAGGAAATTATCTTAATTTTCATAGGTAGAATATCCCACTCATAACCAAGTCAAATCAAGATCACTTGATGAACCCTTCTAATCTCTACTTGCCCCTTTATGCATAAGAGGATATTTTATATATTACCCATAACACCCCACAAAACAAACCTGAGAATGAGTTTTGAATGATAGTATGAAGACCCTTGCCACGCAGTGGGATTTTTATGTATCATGTCTTGGTTCATTCATTTCCCTATCATTGCATTCTTTATTTATTGCAAAAATTGGGCACTCTGTTTCAAATCCCCCTTTCAAAGGGACATATTTATGTTCAACGTCTTTTTTAGGCTTGTAAAACCTGAGACTTACATATAATTAGTGACATGTACTTTCACCAGCAGATGTGTGACTACAAGACGACTCCTCTAAAGAAGCCCTAATATTCCCCATTCCTAGAAACTTATAGAATCATAGCATTACATAACATATGGAGGTAATCCTCAAAGCATGCCACATAAAGATAGTCATTCGGTCATCCAATATCCATATCTTGCGTTCCAGATCAAGGAAAACCAAGGCTATCATATCTATCACAAGTAGATTAAACACCTTCACATATAATTAAGCAACAATACTTTTGTAGATGTTGTTCTAAATAGGGATGCTAACACTAACAAGGAACATGGATGATCCAGATATACTTAAGAAGACTAATTGACTAAAGCTTACATAGTTTATGTAATTAAAGACTTTATAATCTTTTGATTCATGGCTTCAAACTGATGATTAACCTATAACTAAAGATGGTCATAGCAAAGTTGCAGGTCTGTAAAATCATTTTTGGTGTTTCAGAATAGTTTTTTAATGAAATGGCTGGAATAGAGCAGGTAAGATGGAAAATTAGTTTCGCTAAAGGAGGGGCAAAGTGTGCAAATGAAGATCGATCACCTCTTCGAGACTGTCTATTGAAGTTGTGAGATTGGTTTCCGTGGTCTAACTGTGGCCGAGAAGCCTGGCCAGAAGTTTAGATTCCCTGGCATGAACCTGGTTTATGGGTAGATAGATGGGGTGGATCGAACACCCTAAGGAGATAAGGGAGTTGTAGAATAGGGTGCGACGATGGTTACCTGAAGAGGATCGATTGAAGTCCCTCACTCAAGCTCACTGATGCCAGAGGGGCAGATTGAGTTTGTGGCGGTGCTTCAACTGGGCTCGGTCGAAATTAGCGGAGGAGGAAGGTCAAACGATGCCTGAGTATGCTTCGGTTGGGACTCACCGACAATGTGTCACTCCAGTGCTGGCAACTTGGCACTCTGCGGCCAACAAGTTGGCACTCCACGGCCAGCAACTGGCACAAAGCACGCCGCCACCAGCCTCCCAGTCAGACGTGATCCACCAACACCTAGCTAGGGCGACGATCGGCCAGGACGCTATATCTCCTCCACACGCTGGTCTAGCTCATAAGCGAGGAATTAGGGAGAGAGCAGAGAGATCGATCGTCACACTAAATTAGGGAGAGAGCGGAGAGATCGGTCATTGTGATATGTTGGAGTGTGAAGGGGAAAATTTGGAGCACGTGGGAAGTAAATATTGTGTTAGCGGTATGGCAATTTAAGATTGCCACTAATTAAAAATAAAAATGCCTTTAATGTTTTGTCCTTTTTAGAAACTCTATAATAGATGGTTTAAAGGAATTTTAATTAAAAATGCTTGTATATTAGAAAGGTAGTGCCTTTTTTATAAAAGCCACTTGAATAAATTCCACTAATGGGCAATTTTATTGTAGTGTAGGACAACACAAGTGATAGTGTCTAGGATAAGACAAGTGAATGTGTCTAGGCCAACATAAGGGTTAGTGTGTAGGCTGATACTCCTAGATGAGTGTAGGCCAACACATGAGGAGTATAATCAAGTAGATACACTATGAGGTAAAGAGATGGATACACTTTGATAAGTGTAGGTCATTATACCCTAAAGAGGGTCAAGTCAATTCAACAAGTTAAAGTTGAATCTAGTATCCTAATGAGGATGACAATGAAATTTATATCACTCATGTTGATAATCAATTAATGATACATGACGAGAGTAATCAAGGACGTTTTAATACTAATGGTAAGGAAATAAGTGCCTATATGAGAGGAGTTATGAATTAGGGTTTAGTGGTTGATACGACCCTAGAAACCCTAATCGGCTACAATAGAAACCCTAACCCTAATTATGAGAGGGTTGTAACTTGATTGCAGGATTTTTCTTTTATGGCATGGTGCTAATATTTAAATTGATATATCTTTTATCATGAGATATTAACCATGCAAGTGTTTTTAGATAATGAGCATAGCCAACTATGGGCTATGGTGATGAGACATTATATAGATTGAATGTGCCTCATGAGCTATGTGAAATACTTGCACAACAAGTATGATGTTTATATAGGTCTTATGACCTAGAGATGGTCATTGCCTAGTGAGTGGTGACATTGTTCGATAATTAACTAAGGGGATTGAAACCCCATAGCATGTGAAAATGATGATGAGATGAGATTCTCGGTAGTGTGTTTAAATGATTGAGATCCCAATTTAATTGTGATGAAGTAGCAAGTATGTGTTCCAATTGTTATGTGATTTCTTAAATAATAGTCATGTGTGAGCCAATTCATTTATAATATGGATGGCCATGAGTGAGCCAATCCTTTTCTTGAATAATGTCCATGCATGAGCTAATTCTTTTATAATATGGATGGCCATGAGTGAGACAATCCTTTTCTTGAATAATGGCCATCCGTGTGACGTCCCCAAATTTTCTAAAACTTAATCTAATGTGTGACGTCCAAATTGAAACCTCACCTCAGTGAGAATCCCAATTTAAACACCACACACTAGGCTAAGAAGAAGAAAAGCAGAGGAAGTTAGAAGGAAACAACAGTAGCAAATGCACATGAACAATAAACAAACCACACAACATATGTTCACCACTCAACATATAATTACAACATGAATTGTTACAACATTTGATATTACATATTGAACAACAAACTTATACATGTACATGTACTACCACTAAACTATAGGATCTTAAGACAACAGGTCCACTTGAACATCAGATCTCCACACAACTCTCAACTATTAATATCTTCATAATCACATGTCCACAAACCTAAACAAAAGATTACATGTGGTACACATCAACACAATATTCAAGAATATTTTACTAAGTACGCCTACGTGTCTTTTATATACCTCTCATCATATCTTGGCAATAAGATAAAACTAAAACTTGGCAGTAACAGAAGAATATAACAAAAGCATACTTGAACAAGAATGTTTATTAACAAAAGAGAACACATATCTTTTAGGCATATTTTCCATTATATCATCCATGCATTACTACCAAGGAGTTGAATGTATTAAGGCCTTTATGATCACTACCAAAGAGTTGGATCATATGTACAATGTGACCACTACCAAAGAGTTAGGTCACTTCCAAGCACACTCCCAACGAGTTGGTGCTTTCATATAATGGAACATAATAAATTATGTTTGATGTGTTCATAGCAATAAGTATGGAAAATCAAGCAACATATCATACAAGAACAATCATTTCAAACAAAACCATATGCCAATTCTTTACTACCATATAACACAAACATATTGTGTAATGAGCCAAGTAAGAGGTAATGGCGTCGTTCCAAAGAGACATCCTAATCACATATTCCTCATGTCATATATATCTTGTTCAAACCTTGATTAAGACAAGACCACATACTATCTTCATGTTCTCATCATCTTACATCTCATCTTAACCCTAATTGTGTTCATTATGGTTTAGCTTATCTCATTAGGATATTCTCATTGTTACTTGTATTATCTTCTTCGGATTATCTTACTGATGTCATATTCTAGATTATGGTTCATTATATGAACATTATCTTCCAAAGCATTTTTGTGCACAAATTAACCCTAGGTTACGTCATTAACATAAATTAGGGTTTCATGACATGTATCAAGGTTCATCTTCATATAACATGGATTCTATGCATCATCATGATCTCATAATTAAATCTAAGGTTCCAAATAATGATATGAGCTTACTCTATCAATTTCATCATTTATTGGGCATGTAAGTATTTTATTGTATTTTATTTATGGTTATTAGTCCTAATTAGCAACATGAAGAAAATTACATAATTTCGTGCATCAATATTACAATTACTGACATCAGTTAGATTCTAAACATGATTATAGACTTAGTGACATATTCTTGTAATCTTAGGCCATCATTTGATATTTATTATCCATTAAACAAGAATTACATATCTTATGTGATATCACTAATATTAGTGCATCAACATCCTGATATTATGCTTTCATATTGTTCTGCACAGTTTTCTGAGAATTTAGGTACCTTATTTGTATTTTTTGGATCATCGAGCTATTTACTGTGAATTAAAGAAGATCTGAGCATTTTCGGATATAATTACCTCATGTGCCAATCCAGAGGCAACACGTGGCAGAGGTGCTTCTCCCTATCTTTCCACTGGGACCCTGTCCAAATCCTAATTTTGTTTCCACAGATCCAAGGATCCGCCAACTCGATCATGCTACCCCCCCTTTCTCACTTCTTTTCTCTTCTCGCGATCCAGCGATGCGCCTGCCCTATTTTGCGAGGGCACCACCGCTGGGGCCTACTCCGAAGAGCAGTCGACCCTCCTCCAGTGCTCCTCATTGGATCAGAGCATCACCCAGATCTTTGGAGACATCTTCTTGATCTCCACGGCTACTCAGGTTCACCCTGGCACCTCCGATCCTCCATCCCCACAACCTCGGCGCCGCCTGGTCCAGGCACAACGGAGCAAAAGAAGAATAATGCCTTACCTCCATGAAGATCTGAAGTAAAGCCTCCAAGGAATTCGTAAGACCTCTAGAAACTCGACCGAGGTGTCCTTTTGTAGTGTGATGCACTTCTCGCACCTCCCCGAGCTCCACCTTGAACTGGCAGCAAAACAGAGTTGGGGCACCTACAGAGCCTACGCGGAAAAGATTGGAAGGGCCTGGGACAAGAACTATATTTATCCACCTTCCTTTTCCCCTTCTCATCTCCTTTAAAACCACATTCTATATTCACCCCATATTTTTCATTAACTTCTCCTTTCTGTGGTCTGTACATGCTATTGGAGAGGTAGAACATGGGAGAGAGTGGAGCTCCCAGGACCGGTCACGGAATGACTGCTTTAAGGGGTCTACGGATTAGTCTTTCTGAGGTGAGTATAACTGCTTGTTTAGTTTCGTGATATGATCCACGACTATGATGTAGGAAGGGGTAGGCTCATCATCGTTTCCACCCCTACGATCTCCAGTCTGATCAGAGGTTGCAAATGAATATCTAACCATTGAATCAGAAGCATAAGGCCACGACCTCTCCTTTCAGACTGGGATCTGTGGCTTTTCCTCTTGAACGGACCAAGACCGCTAGACTTGAGATTCAGGGTCACAAAATAGCTATGGCGCCCATGCTTATAAGTAAAGGGGCTCAAACAATGGATATCTAAATCTTAGTCTATAGCCTGGATACTTTAGCCCATCCTTCATTATTATACACCTTATTTCATCTTTTTCCCATTCAAATAACTTCTTTTAGGATTACCCAATTGGCACAAAACTTTAACCATAGCTTTACTACCTATCAAGCTACATTTTACTCAAATTTCACACCAAAAACCAACCATTAAACCAATCAATTAAATTCCTCGAATAGGCATCAACTTATAGATCTTAATCATGATATGAACCTCAATCAACACTCAAGCTTTACTAAAACACTTAGGACTCTCAAGCAACTCAAAATTCATAACTTTACTAATGTCATTTGGACATTTAAGGATTCTAAAAGTCCACTCCATCACATCCTACACACCTTAAAAGAAATTTCGTCCTCAAAATTAAACCAAAAATCTAATCTATGACATCATATACATCTTAAAAGAAAATTTCATCCTCAAAATTAAACTGTACTTGTACTCCAAGTAAAAACTAAGCATGTCTTCACCCACATATATAGCACTATTCTAGGAACAACACATTCATGAAACAAAGTTCTATGATAATATCCAAACCACTCTTAGGAGGTTTCAAAAGAAACTAGGGTGAAACCTCACTTCATAGAAGGCTCAACCAAGGGTTTAGAATCTTAGGTTATGTCATTACATATCTTGTATATTAGGGTTGCTTCCTTATCTTAACCCATGCATTGGGGTTACCACATCATACTACTATTTTCTAAAGAAATTAATTAAAGTTAACCCATTATATCAAGGTTTCATCACCATTTTATCGAGATAATTCTTAGAACATGTTCAATATTAACATATGCCTTTTAGGATGGAGTTAACTATAATTGACCCACTTTGTCTATCAAGATCATATTAAGGTGTCATAATCATTATGTTGTGCTAACTGTTCTACTATATTTTTCATCTTTTATAGTCACTAAGATTAACACCTCAAGTAACATGTTTCATTCATATGATCTTATTTCATTGCTCACAATAAATTGTAACATTTACAAGTGATTTCATCACAAGATTAACCAACAATATCACATTATCATCATTATTCATGTATAATGTTAGCCATTTATGCATTATAATATTAAACCATCTCTAGGTTTCTATCATATCATATCTATGTATATCACGTCTCTAGATTATATCACATCTTACATATACTATATCATGGTTGTGCTAGAAAAATTTATGTGAGTGGCTAATCAAACATATATCAAAACTTCATCTAGTCCAACTGAGGTTATCTTGACCCATATCATGAGGGTAGTTTCATGCTCAGTCTCTCCGAGCTAACTCAACTCTATGAGTATCTCATATGTACCAACTATATCTTCCCTCTCAGTCTAGGGTCCTCAGGTATACCTCATTGGCACTAGAGATAGCCTTACAAGCTCTAGCCACATAAGCACTACCCAAAACATGATATGGCATACTCTTCATAGATCTCTAACCATGAAACATCTTACCCAAAGCTCTCTTATATACACAACTAGATTCCTATGTGGGAAACCACCAACCCGAGCATGAGGCTTCACAGAAACTAACATAGCAACCTCCTCCAGGGTCTTGGGCTCTCTCCCTCACCCAGATGGAAGGCACTCATATTCATATTCACATATACATATATAACCAGCCTCTCTTTGTCTCTAGGGTTTGGTCCTCCCGAGGACATCTAGGGTTCAAGATAGACTATAGGAATCATACATAAAGTGACTCAACTCAGTCACTCATGAGTAGTCTAGTTTAGGACATATCATAACACATATGACACTTCATAAACAAATATGTCACGAGACGCATGCTCATTTTTTTTGAAGTAGATTCTTCCTTGTCCTCTCTCTCTTCCCAAGGAAAATAGTATGTTCCAAATACTACAAGTGAAGATGCTCGGTGCCATTCTCCAGGGCATGCTGACAGGTCATACTGGGAGTCTGTCTGGCATGTTTCTAAATCAATTTATGGTATGACTAGACCTCTACCATGAGATAACAATACATCTATTCAGTTGTTTCTACCAGGTGGAATTCCTTTTTCCCCTCAAACAACTTCTCTTTCAATCTATCAAAGCTTTCAAATTTAGTACTCAATGATTTTCCCTTCCAAATCCTTCACTAGAAGGAAGGATATAGTTCATCATATAGTACACCCTTCAAATCCTCTTTTTTGGAAGCTTGGTAAATTGTATTACTGGAAAAAATGTATAGGGTATACAAAATCCCATATTTGTACACATGGGATAAGCTACCAAATCCCACCTCCTCAGAATGGAGGACTCTACAAGTTCTATCATTTTGGGTTTTGCTTTGGCAACCCTCAAAATCATAGTCAAAATGTCATCAAATAGAACAAGTGAATCTTTCTTCCCCTTCCCATGTCACCTGTTGTTCCTTTTCGTCCATATACAAAAGCACATTAGATAGAATCACACACTAGCAAAAAGGTCCATCTTACTCTTGAAAAGGTTCCTCTTCATCCATAGAATAGACTCAAAGAGCTCATTAGGAGGTGTGCCCCCCCCAACCGAGTTTAAGGTTGATACGACACCAGATGTAAAAGTTGAATTTGCAGCTGAAGAAAATGTGATCATGTGATTCATCATCTTCATTGCAAAGTAAGCATGCTGGGTTGACAGCCAATCCCCATTGTAGCATTTTGTCCATGGTTGGGAGCTTCCTCATCAGTCCCCTATACACACAAAAACTCCATTTTGGCACATGCGTCTTGCACCAGAGTATTGTATACCAAGGGACCTGGGGGGAATTGAAGGAAATCTACCAAGGAGGGCATCTTTCATTTAGCAGGTTCCAGGTACCATTTTGTATTCTATAATCAGTAGCAATCCTTGTCCACATCTCCACCATCTGGTGCCAAGATCTGGAGCATTTGTGCTTTGGAATATGATATTTGATCTCCTCACCGTATTTTCATTTCATCCATTGTGTCCAAGCAGTAAGGGGTTGGCGTAGGTACCTATCCACCCTCCTTTTAGTAGCAGCAGTATCTGTATCACCAGGGTCAACAATGTTCAACCCACCTTCCCAATACGGCCTAGCAAGCATCCCCAAGCAATAGCATGAGCCCTTCCAGCCCAAAGAAAACCACCAATTATCGATCTGATTTTGTCAACGACAAAGGCAGGTATTTCATCTTGGCCGCACCAATTCTCATATCTTGGAGTTCAGGTTCTCTAACCTTCTCCCAATGGGTCTCACTCTCTCTGGAGTTAACCCTAAAACTGGTCCTACACTAGAGGTCCTCCTTTGTAAAAGAGCTTGAGGCTCATGCTGACTCACAACCTTATCTCAGCTTACCTTATCTTATCTCATAAAAGCCAAGTTACTTGCATCATGAAAACTCATCTTGCATCCTCAAGAATGAACTTAAGTCCTCAAAGACAAACATATACCAACATAGACTATCTTATCTCATCTATATAAGACTTAAATCATCATCAAATCTTATTTTATCCCTTCCATCTATCATATATTCCAAATAAGGCTCTAGACATCTAATCTAGAACTACTCTCTCTTCTAGACTGATGTCATACACTTTCACTTTGTTTGCATGACCGCCTCCTACTCGTACATGTGTGGGGACACATTTTTGTAATACATATATATAATGAAATAGTATATAGTTTTTCTCTGATAAAACAAGTGTTAGAGAAAACTATTGAGGTTCGATCCGATTGGAATCAAAAAGAAAATCTAGAAAATGAGTGTCCCACACATATTAGAGAGTATAGTGCCATGAAAACTAGTGAAAAGGGTGAGAACATGGTGTAGACTAGTGTAGTTACTCTAGACAACGAGTGCCATATGTCTAGGGTTTCTCTTCCCTTGATGTACAACATTTCCAAATAATGCAACGTCCCATACCACTGCACTATGAGGAAAGAACGACATCTAAGGACTTACTATACAACAAGAACCAATATATACCTAGTCTCCAACATGTAGGTGCTAACCTAGAGGCTAGTCCAGATCTAGTCTCTAAAAGACAACTAATCTAACCATAAAGATTTTTAAAGATTCATGATTTTTGAGTTTGAGTTGCATAATGAACAAATGTCAGGATTTGCTATTGTTCATGCTCTGATACCACCTGTGACATCCCCAGATTTTCTAAAACTTAATCTAATGTGTGATGTCCAAATTAAAACCTCACCTCAGCAAGAATCCCAATTTAAACACCACACACTAGGCTAAGAAGAAGAAAATCAGCGGAAGTAAGAAGGAAACAACAGTAGCAAATGCACATGAACAATAAACAAACCACGCAACATATGTTCACCATTCAACATATAATTACAATATGAATTGTTACAACATTTGATATTACGTATTGAACAACAAACTTATACATGTACATGTACTACCAATAAACTACATGATCTTAAGACAATAGGTCCACCTATACATCATCTCACCACATAACTTTCAACTATCAATCTCTTCATAATCACATGTCCACAAACCTAAACAAAAGATTACATGTAGTACACGTCATCACAATATTCAAGAATAGTGTACTGAGTACGCCTACGTGTCTTTTATATACCTCTCATCATATCTTGGCAATAAGATAAAACTAAAACTTGGCAGTAACAGAAGAATATAACAAAAGCATACTTGAACAAGAATGTTTATTAACAAAAGAGAACACATATCTTTTAGGCATATTTTCCATTATATCATCCATGCCTTACTACCAAGGAGTTGAATGCATTAAGGCCTTTATGATCACTACCAAAGAGTTGGATCATATGTACAATGTGACCACTGCCAAAGTGTTAGGTCCAAGCACACTACCAAAGAGTTAGTGCTTCCATATGTACAATGTGACCACTACCAAAGAGTTAGGTCACTTCCAAGCACACTACCAAAGAGTTGGTGCATTCATATAATGGAACAGAATAAATTATGTTTGATGTGTTCATAGCAATAAGTATGGAAAATTAAGAAACATATCATACAAGAACAATCATTTTAAACAATACCATATGCCAAGTCTTTACTACCATATAAGACAAGCATATTGTATAATAAGCCAAGTAAGAGGTAATGGCATACCTTCCAAAGAGACATCCTAATCACATTCCTCATGTCATCTATATCTTGTTCAAACACTAATTAAGACAAGACCACATACTATCATTAGGTTCCCATCATCTTACATCTCATCTTAACCCTCATCATCTTACATCTCATCTTAACCCTAATCGTGTTCATTAGGGTTTAGCTTATCTCATTAGGATATTCTCATTGTTACTTGTATTATCTTCTTGGGATTGTCTTATTGATGTCATATTCCAGATTATGGTTCATTATCTGAACATTATCTTCCATGGCATTTTTGTGCACAAATTAACCATAGGTTACATCATTAACTTAAATTAGGGTTTCATGACATGTATTAAGGTTCATCTTCATATAACATGGATGCTATGCATCATCATGTTCTCATAATTAAATCTAAGGTTCTAAATAATGATATGAGATTACTCTGTAAACTTCATCATTTATTGAGCATGTAAGTATTTTATTGTATTTTATTTAGGGTTATTAGTCCTAATTAGTAACATGAAGCAAATTACATAATTTCATGCATCAACATTACAATTACTGGCTTCAGTTGGATTCTAAACATGATTATAGACTTAGTGACATATTCTCGTAATCTTCGGCCACTATTTGATATTTATTATCCATTAAATAAGCATTACATATCTTATATGATATCACTAAGATTAGTGCATTAAAAGCTTGATATTACACTTTCATATTATTCTACACATTTTTCTGAGAATTTAGGTAGCTTATTTGTATTTTTCAGATCATCGAGCTATTTATTTTGAATTAAAGAAGATCTGAGCATTTTGGGATATAATTACCTCATGTGCCAATCCAGAGGCAACACGTGGCAGAGGTGCTGCTTCGCTGGGACCCAGTCTGGATCCTGAGTTTGTTACCATGGATCCAAGGATCTGCCAACCCGATCGCACTACCCCCCTTTCTCGCTTCTTTTCTCGTCTCGCGATCCAACGATGGGCATGCCATGTTTCGTGAGGCCACCGTCGTTGGGCCCTGCTTCGGCGAGTATTTGACCCTACTCTAGCACTCCTCATTAGATCGGAATGCAACCCAGAGCTTCATAGACATCTTCTTGATCTCCATGACTACTCAGGTTCACCCTGGCGCCTCCGATCCTCCATCCCCACAAGCCTGGCACCGCCTGATCCAGGCACAATGGAGCAAAAGAGGAAAAATGCCTCAGCTCTGCGAAGCTCTGAAGTAAAGCCTCCAAGGTGTTCGTAAGACCTCTAGGAACTTGACAGAGGTGTCCTTTTATAGTACGATGCACTCCTTGCACCTCCCTGAGCTCCACCTTGAACTGGCAGCAAAACAGAGCTGGGGCACCTACAGAGCCTACGCAGAAAAGATTGGAAGGGCCTGGGACAAGAACTATAGATCTCCACCTTCCTTTTCCCCTTCTCATCTCCTTTGAAACCACCTTCTAGATTCACCTCATCTTGTTCATTAACTTCTCCTTTCTGTGGCCTCCACATGTTGTTGGAGAGGTAGAACATGGGAGAGAGTGGAGCTCCCAACACCGATCACAGAATGACTGCTTTGAGGGATCTACGGATTAGTCTTTCCGAGGTGAGTATAACTGCTCATTTAGTTTCCTGAGATGATCCACAACTATGACGTGGGATGGGGTAGGCTCATCATCATTGCCACCCCCCACGATCTCCAGTCTGCTCGGAGGTTGCGGATGAAGATCTAACCATTAAATCAGACGCATAAGGCCACAATCTCTCCTTTCAAACTGGGATCTATGGCTTTTCCCCTTGAAAGGACCAAGATCGCAAGATATGAGATTCAGGGTCACAAAATATCTATGGCGCCCAAGCTAATAAGTAAAGGGGCTCGCATAAAGAATATCTAAATCTTAGTCTATACCCTAGATACTTTGGCCCATCCTTCATTATTATACACCTTATTTCATCTTTTTCCAATTTAAATAACTTCTTTTAGGATTACCCAATTGGCACAAAACTTTAACCATAGCTTTACTACCTATCAAGCTATATTTAACTCAAATTTTGTGCCAAAAACCAACCATTAGACCAATCAATTAAATTCCTGAAATAGGCATCAACTTACAGATCTTAATCATGATATCAACCTCAATCAACACTCAAGCTTTACTAAAACACTTAGGACTCTCAAACAACTCAACATGCATAACTTTACTAATGTCATTTGGACATTTAAGGATTCTAAAATTCCACTCCATCACAATGTGAGAGCCAATTCTTTTATAATATGGGTGGCATGAGTGAGTCAATCCTTTCCTTAAACAATGGCCATGCGTGAGCCAATTCTTTTATAACAATGGCCATGAGTGAGCCAATCCTTTTTTAAGAATGCCCATGAGTGAGCCAATTCTTTATATATTAGAATGGCCATGAGTGAGCCAATTCTATTTATCTGAATAGCAATGAGTGAGCTACTCTCTTGCATCGTGACTTGTACCAAGACAGGCTAGTTGATTAAATAGTTGACTATATGTCACTATCACCATTTGACTGATATGTCTCTGTGTTGTCTGTTGTACTGATTGGGAGTAGTGGGTGAGGTCTTGGAGTCTGACTCTCCTTGGACCTTGTACAGCACCGTTGGTAACCCTTCGTAGGGGGATGTTGGATTGGGTGGTACATCAAATCATCAGTGCATAAGTCACGGCCTAAAACAATATCTAATGTGTGTGATTATAATAAGCTTATGCTTGAATGTGAGTGTGTGCATCATAAGCTTGAGCATTGTGGGAATAAATGTGTGCATAATCATGAGATTGATTATTGAAAGATTCAATTATCTATGTAGCATAGTTCTCTTGAGAATGGAATACAAAAATATTGAATGAGGTTACAATTGTACTTGTATGACATAATCGATAGTTGTAATGAATGTTGTTCATAGTCCTTCTAAAGTGATTACTTGACCTACCTCTTAGTTATAGTTATCAAAACTACTCAGTAATGATAATATTCCTCCATGCTCATAATATATGGTCAAATCTGTTTAGCATAGTGCAACTTTACTTTCTGTTTAAATAACAGTATATATGTGATAATAATAGTGTTGTTTGGGAGTTATATCTCCCGTTAGGACTTTTATCTCATCTCATGGGTTCCACAACTTTTTAGGTGGACACGCACAAGGAAGCAGAGACTGTGTAAGCTGAGGCATGGCAGTAGTAGAAAGAAGACTTGAAATTTGAGGTGGTGTGTTGTCAGTTGTGTCTTGTTATAGATAGAAGTCCTATGTGTCATCTCTGTACTCTCGGGTCCTTGAGGAGATAGTCTCGCTATGGTTTCACGATCGATCTGAGCTTTTGACTAATATGTTGTTGTTGCTTTTACTCATGTATATATTTTGGTGATGGAAAACTTGTGCCAGATGGAACAAGAATGTGCCACATTGTATATATATGACAGGCTTTGGGCCTTCTTGTATAGAGTTTTTCTAGCAGTGGATCTTTATGGATTGTGGTTTTAATTTTTAGTGTTTTTTGGTAATCCACTGTTAATAGTTATTTCCGCGTGGTTTTGTGTATTCTCATAGTCTATGTGATAACGGTTGTCACATCAAGTCTACTATTTTTAAGGAATTGGTTAGAATTGTTACTCATGTAGTTTCCAACAACTACTTTTTTACGAATGTTGACAGAGGAAGGTGTTAATGCTATTTGAATATCCTAATTCTGAATTTGAATTGTTAGCATAGGACATCTTTATTTTCTAATTGAAGGACCTCTACTAGATAAAATCACAATAAATTTATTCCAATAGAGTAACTCTAAGACTAGACATGTTGCATAACATCATGTATAAGATAGTAAAACTACTATATATACATTTTATTTCTAAAATTTTTGTTCACAAAAGCAGTTACAACTATTAGATGTGTAACTAAATTCCAATGTTAGATGTTACAATGTAATTCATCTGGTAAATAACTAATTTTTATTTAGATTCAACTATTAAGGATAGCTTTTACTCAATATTGAACATTAATTCCAAAATAATTCACGTTCTTAGAATTTGCTTTTTGTTAGTATTACATAAAAGGGAAGCATCGTGGTAATTTTTATAGGTAGTGTCAACTTTTATTTTAAAACTTAATAAGTTGTTAAGATTTGATAGACATGGATATCGTGTGTTGGATTTATATAGTTTGATTAGGCTAGAGGTGATCATTCATATGTGTTCAGAGGTGTGGAACTTCTACAATAAGCCTCACAGGTAGTTGAGTGAGGTATTGTTGTTGCGGGAAGATGTTGATTGTAATGAGGTATTATATCTCGCAGCCCTACAAAGTCAACTAGGGAAAGAAGGGAAGATGGAATCCTTGATCAATAACTTCTTATTATGGATTACTAATAGAATGTGTTTTGGAGTGTGTCTTGTGTGGTTCTTCCCTAAGAATACATTGGATAGTATCTCAAAGAAGTTCATTCTAGAATTCCTTGTGAATTGGGGCCTGGTTTAGATTTTTCCAAAAAAATGTGTGGGGGTTGATGGTGGTTTGTATATGTTTGCATCCTTCAGGGGTGGGTGAGTCTCCTTAAGAGGAAGGTTGGTGATTTGTTGCATCTCTAAAACCATGTTATAGGATTCAAGGTTTATTTAGTTGTGTGGTTTTTAAGTTAAAGGTGTTGTCTTTCCCAATCCACACCATGGATTTTTCCTAGTCATAGTTGTTTTGTGTCAATGAGCAATTGATTTTTGGTTGTGTTGTGGTTGCCTATTAAATAATGTGTACAATGTCTTCTAGGGTTTGCATTAGTAATTTGAAGGTTTTTCTTGAGTGTTTTGTGTCTTCGAAAGCCCACAAATTTGGGTTGGCAAAATTGAATTTTTATTCCCCATCCACTACTTTGATGGAGTAGGATAGATTCTCAATAGAAACATTAGATGACAATATACTTGTGAGTGGTGTGTATTTATAGTCTGTTGGGGATAAGGATACATGATGATGATCATACACAAGGTATCCACCCTATCTGTTGACTATATCATCGAAAGTTAGAAAGTCCAAAGGTGCCCTTGGTCGCTCTATAAATGATTAGGGTGTCACTAACTACTTACCAGACATACCACGTATTGTAGGTTAATGATAGCCACATACTTTCATTGACAACATGTTTACCTATGACATGTTAATACACATATTAAATGTGTGGGGTATGGGAGAAGTCCTACACTACCTACTTCACACATCTTCACATTACTCACTAACCCACGCCTAACAATCACACAATAATGAGAGAAATAATACCCTACCCACTTCACCTTTATACTATAAAGTTGAATACTCACTTGAAGTTTAGCACGTATACTAACTCCTAAGTTGGAAGGGCTTCAAACAACAAATAAAACAATCTTACGTTGCACAACTTTAGTTATTATTTCATTGTACAAATTTGGTCAAACATATAATACCACATAAGAACACTAATAATATAAAGAAAAACAAATTTTCAAAATTACACACTAGACTAAGTATACCTTGTTTGATCAAATAGCTTTTCTTGTATTATGAATATGTAAATTATATTATGAAAAAAAATCTTACTGCGCAAAAAATTAATCAGTGTTAAAATCAATTTTTTTAGTGAGTATTGTGTGACATACCGTAAGTCAAAAAATATTTGTTTGGCCAGCTGGAAGATGGTAAATCAAGAAATATTTTTTTACATAGTCAAACTCGGATTCCTTAATTAAAGACTACTAAAATTTGCCGACAATACTATCCCTCTCCAGGATATAGTGGACACACTCTATTTACTTTATCCTCAGCCCAATGGGCTCCCGCCTCTTTGCAAGTTGGCATAACGTCTTTATTTAGGATGCTTAGAGTTTTCTAATTATCCCTACCAAACGCTGGTTTTGCCTACAATGACTTGGGCATCAACTTAATTATATATACGATAACACAAACAATTTGGTACCATTAAGGCCATGTTTGGTTGGATGCGGCTTGTCTTCCTCACATTGTAAAGTAATGAGTTTGGGAAAAAAAATCCTTTTGGTACGGTGCAGTTGGCTGAATTGGGACTGCACGCAACTGCACACTTGGCCGGATTTTCCATGAAAATGTACCGCCCCCTTTTTGGGTGTGGTCGGGTGCAATTGTCTGATATGTTTGTTCTGTCCGTGCTTTGCGATCTGTGGTCACCGACTAATCTGCCTGGTCATGTATAATTTACCGACTGTTAACTTCTATACGTAAATACGATCGCTGGATCCCTAAATGGAGAACCTCCAGGCGCCGGTTACATTTAGTTGCCTTTTATCATGCATAGCGGCATACCCAACAAAAAGTGAGCAGTGCAATAGGCATGCGTATGTTTGATCTGTTTTCAAAATCTCTAAACTGCATCCAACAACACTGTACCAAACGTGCCCTAATTGTATTTGTAGTAACCATTGTTGGTAGTGCTTAAGCACGTCAAAAATTCGTTTTAAGTAAAATATATATCGTACTTTAGCGGGATTGCGATTTGCGAATGGGAGGTCATTAACGTCACCTTCGCCGTTCACCAGTCAGAATGTAGATATCCACGACGTTAAAGCGATAAGCACGGGTAGTTGACAGCCTTGTCCGGCGGCGTCTTTATCGTCCACTCAAAATAGGCGGAGAAAAACTGCTTGTGGTTGATGGAGGATATAGTTATTCCACTCCGATTAGGCTAATGTCGTCATCTTATCTAATTGCGGATCAAAGTTGTAGCAGTTGATAGCAACCACTAAACAACGGTTGGGATTAGTAGGTAAAAAATTTCTACACATAGTCACTTTCTCACTTGTTCGCCCACCTAGTTTTGGGGAATGAGAGCGGACACATGATGTCATGATGTCAGCTGTAAATAAAATAATAAATGATGAGGGAAGTAGAAGAGAGAGAAAATATTTTTGTCTATAACTTTCAATCCAGAATATATTTTTGATGAAATAAATTACATTAGAATCCTTGTAAAAAATATTTTCCAATAAGACTAACGTTGACGTACTTTAAAATAGTGATAATACACGAAAAATATAGTATCTATATTTTATGATACCATACACTTATTCTGGGTACAGACGTACAGTACTTACGGTTTAAGAGTTATGTACAAAATATTTTTCTCTTTCCAATTTTTTTTTCTCTTTCACGGTATATTTACTTTTTTAACCTAAAATATGTTATTTCTTTTTAAGAGCGGATGATCGAATGAGTGGGTGGAAATGTGTAGCATAGCTCTAGTAGGTAAAGATGCCAAGATTGAGTGTTCAGGTGACAGCTAGCCAACCGGCCAGCCGACCAGTTGACATGTTGCATGCGATGGCGAAGGGTTCAAGTCATGTACGGC
This sequence comes from Alisma plantago-aquatica, assembly GCA_963693085.1. NCBI lineage: Eukaryota > Viridiplantae > Streptophyta > Magnoliopsida > Alismatales > Alismataceae > Alisma > Alisma plantago-aquatica. The sequence continues at coordinate 149,692,695 of OY856411.1, forward strand.
CTCTTGGGATCCCACCGCACTAGCTGGCACCTCCACTATCTGATCTGGGCGTACCAGTTCGCAGATGACCACATACGTGTCTCAATACGAGAGAGAGAGAGAAAAAACAATTCACTCATCTCTCATAAACATCCCGATCTGATTGTCGTCCTTTTGGTTGTGGGCATCACCAAGTCCATCTGCTCTCCTCCTACGTCATGCGCAAAAAAGAAATGACATCGTCCGCACCGACTTAACCTTCTGGCCCTGACGTCAAGGCCAATCAACGGAAAAAAGGAACCGGCCCCAATCAAAATTGGAAAATGTACGTGTAGTGAATTTTGAGACTTAAATTGGGAATCCAATATATATATATATTAAACATACCATTCAAGAGTAAAAGGTCCTCATCTTTGTAGAAAAAACGAAGAAATTATACAAGTTATAAATCAAACAGGCATGTCTCTTTATAATGACCTCAAACTAAAGGGTCACTTAAAGAAACAAAAAATGTTAGGGAAAAAGGAACTAGGAGATTTCTGTTATCAATTCGGATATCAAATGAATGTGCCTTGCTCATCATATAAAAAATAAAAATATTCAAAAGATATTAACCCAGGCAAGACAAGAAGACAAGGTTATTATAAAGAAAAAAGGTTTAAAACCCCTAATAAAAGAAACGAGAAAGAAGTTACATGTTATTCATGCAACCAAAAGGGACACTTTGCCAACAAGTGCTTTAAAAGAGGATTCAAGAAAAAGGTAAATAAATTACTCCTAGAATCAAAAAGTCTTACACCAGAAGAGCTAGATAAATTCGTTTCAAAACTAAACCTTAATTATTCATCATATTCTGATACTAATGAAGAGGAAGGATGTCTATGTAACTGTTACGAAGTTTCAGATTCATCTGATAGCCTAAACATGATCACCTCTAACAACTTATCCTAGAAATTATAGACTCAATCCCTAATAAAGAAGAAAGAAGCAAGAAACTAACAAAATATCTAGAAATGATAAAGTCAAGCGAAAATCAGGATACAAGTAAAACTGAAGAATACTACTCTTTTGATCATGTACTATAAAGACTAGAGAGAAACAAATATAAGACCATATCAACAACAGACATGGTTGATGATAAGAGAAATAAAACAAGAAATACGAGATCGAAAAGATAGAGTCAAAACTCTTGAGACAATAAAATATACTGATGAAGAATACGCATATCGAACCTTTCCTACAGACATAGCAGGAACATCTGAAAATATAGTAGAAGAAGAAAGGAAAACTAATTACATATATTCAATACAACAATATGTCAAGAAAAAATGGAAAGCCCAAGTGATTATAAAAGTTGATGAAAAATTCATCCTAAAAGGAATAGCCTTGTTTGATTCTGGAGCAAACATAAATTGTATAAAAGAAAACTTAATCCCATAAGAATATAGAAAGGAAACCACCCATCAAGTCAATTCAGCCACCAATGACTATCTATAAATCAACTTCAAAATACCAGAAGCATATATATGTACACAAAATATTGATATCAAAACATCTTTTGTTTTAGCAAAAAATATTCCTGAAGAAATTATCATTGGAACTCCCTTTTTGAATAACATTTTACCGATTACTGTTGATGATGAGGGAATACATGCCATTCTTCAAGAAAAGGTAATAAACTTCAAATTCAAAAAGAGGCCTTATATTTACCTCATTAACAAAATTAGAAATTTTTAAACTAAATAAACTACTTAGCAATAAAGTAAAAGGACCTTGTAGATAAAATTACTTTTTTTTGCACTATTTAATATAATTTCTCTCTTCAGGAAATGGCAACAACTTCGAGCTCAGGGTCTAATGTGATCATCCAAGAGCCATTATCGATTAATACTAAAAGCATTGATTCTCATCATCAAAACTACTTAGATGAGGTCGTTCCAACGACAAATCGAACAATGGATATTATGACTCTAAAAGAAAGTGAATACTGGCCAAAAAGCTATGACACTTGCTTTACACTAGAGAAAAATGACCTTTCTAAAGGCACTGATGATATTATCCAAAAATATTTCCCTAAGGGATACCTATTTATACCAACTATGGTTGGAAAAAATACATATTACTATGAGAAAGTACTCCTTGAAACTAAGAGCGTAAAAATAATGCACTACTCCAAAGAAGTTGCCTTAGAGATTGAGCCAGAATATTCAACCTTAAAGATTGAAAAGGTCCTCACTCTCGAAGAGTGGAATAGAGATGGGAATCCTAACATCCCTAGAAATTTCAAGAGTGATCTCACTCCACGCTATTTCAACTACTGGGACTACCAGCAAGCCTGGGAATATCATCAAGCGTATCTACCTGTAAGGTCCCCAAGACTACTACTAAAACTCCTTTTGATGATTATTATGTTATACTCCCTAAGAATAAAGACAATACAGATAGATAACCCATCTATGTTCCATTCCACAAGGGATTGTCCATCAAAATGAACTAAGGGGGGATCAGGAGTTTCCTCAAATTGTAGGTCGACCAGTGTTAGCCTGCTATAGTAATTCTTTGTTTTAGAATACCTTGGTTTGGAAGATCCAATTTTATTGATAGAGGCTTCTAGGTTATTTTCAAAGGAAAGAACATCTTCAGGAGATATATGTATAGGTTTATCTTCGGATGATTCATCTTGGGTTAAGATGTTTATACTTGTTTTGATTACACTTAGCTGTTGTAGTCGATTTGTGATTTCGTTGGTTATGTCTTCAAGATTTTTATCAAATATGATAGGGTCTTTCTTTCCTAATTTGACCTCTGTTGAGAGTGTAGTTGGCATAATTATAGGACTATTTCTTAGATCATTTTTCTTATGGGGAATGGTGGATTTGACATCCTTCAGGATGGACTCTATCCTATCAGTTTGTTTTGCAATAGTTTGGAGACAAGAATTGGAATAATTGTTTTGTTGCATGATTCCAGCAATTTGTTCTTGTGTAGCGGGCTCATGCCTAATTTCTGTCATGAGAATTGGTGTGGATGGTATTTCTTCTTTTAAGACTTTTATGGGTTCAAAAGGAGGATGTATTGATTCTACTTCTTCATCTTTAAGACCCAATTTCCATGTGACAGAGGTTTTTGTGATAGCCATATTTTTTGAGGGTTTTGGAAATGGTGATGTGGTTTTCTTCAAACCATTCAAAGAATAAGACATTTCTATTGATAGCCTTCATGTGTTCATACCATTGTCTTCTAATGAATGTCCTTGCCTGATCATTGTAATGATCAAAAAACCAATCAACCTTTTCTTTATTCTCTTTACAGAGAAAGTCTCTTCTCAACAATTCTTTATCTATTTCGAATTCTTGTTCTATAAGAGCGTTTATAGTAAACTCTGCTTCTGATGGCTCATAGTTAGAACATGATGTCTCATAGATAGGATAGGTTAATCCTGTAGGCCTAATTGTGGGATCTATCTTTTCTTTTCCTACTTCGTCTGTCTCTTTTTCTCTAGGGAGTATAATAGAATGGTACTCAGAGGGAGTTTCCCTAGTTGTCATGGGAACTTCAGATGCAGATATCCTGGATGATAATGAATTTCTAGGTGTTTCTAGGTGTTTCATAGATATATATAGATATATATATTAAACTAAATAAACTACTTAGCAATAAAGTAAAATGACCTTGTAGATAAAATTACTTTTTTTGCACTATTTAATATAATTTCTCTCTTCAGGAAATGACAACAACTTCGAGCTCAGGGTCTAATGTGATCATCCAAGAGCCATTATCAATTAATACTGAAAGCATTGATTCTCATCATCAAAACTACTTAGATGAGGTCGTTCCAATGACAAATCGAACAATGGATATATATATATATATATATATATATATATATATATATATATATATATATATATATATATATATATATATATATATATATATATATATATATATATTCAGGCTAGAATACACTCGAGTGTATCCGGAGTGGAATACACTCAAGTAATTTTTCATGATGCAATATTTTTTTTTAAATCTAATCCGTTGATGTTCTTAAACATCTCGTGAATAATGCATACACAAAATTTGAGCACGTTTGGATATGTATAGCTCATGTTATGAAGACCACAAAAATTATGCATTTCAAATTAGTTTCGCGCGTCAATTTTGTTGCCCTTGGATGAGTGACTTACACTCATTCAAATGGGCTAAAAATTTGTATGTAGCCTAGTTATAGTATGACGGTGAAGATCAACGGTTTACATTTT